>CATIWQ010353204.1:0-39566 GCA_949673415.1 Euphorbia schlechtendalii
AAAATATTCTCAAGAATTTAAAGTTTTTATAGATCTATTTTAGGAACCCATTTTGGACCCAAATATGTAGGATATGAATTTGGATAACAAATTTCTAAATCTATTGGATTTGGTTCGGATCTGGATTCGGTATATGAAAATGAATATGAATATGAATCAATCAAAATCCTGTTAAACTTCGGTCCATGCTTGTCCATGTGCATAATAAGACACTAGAAAATAATAATAATAATAATAATAATAATAATAATAGTAATACAGTAATTTTATATTGACACCAACTGTTTGATACTCATTGACACTATGAAATCTCCATCCTCTATCTTGTTTTCATCTTACGGTGGAGATATAACCACCCAAAGATGAAGGGTGGAGATTATAAAGTGTAAATGGGCGTCAAACGAGCTAGTGTACTGTATTACTATTATTATTATTATAAAATATAAAATAACTTTTTTATATATAGAGCTGTTTTTATTTTGAATAATGAAAATGCGATTATTAAATAATTAGAAGTGTTTGGTTAAATATAAAACATGAGAATGTTTCTTTTCACAAGGGATTCTGCTTCTTTTAATCTTTTCCAAATATCAACGAAATAGAGCTTCTTAAGGAGTCTTTGTGAGGCTCTGTTGTTTTCAATTTATTTAACAGCCCATTCAGTTCAGTTCAGTTCAGTTCAGTATCATTCAGTTCAGTTTCAGTTCAGTTTCAGTTTCAGTTCAGTTTCAGTTTCAGTTTATATATTATTGTAAATATTATTAAAGTAATTATAAATATATATATATATATATATATATATATATATATATATATATATATATATATTATTCAAATGAGAAAATAAAAAAAATATTAATCATAAATAAAATAAATAGTAAGTAATAAAAATTATTTAAGAATATTATTAATAATATGTTAAAGTTTGATTATTTATTATCGTTAATAATGAATAATTTTATTTATTAACAAATAAATAGATAAAATAATTAATTTATAAAGTATTGAAAAGCATAACTATTACAATATAATTTGGAAATATTATAATATTATAATTCATAGTGAGGTTAATTTTTCTAATTTAATCTACGTTCATGTTATCATTTTCAATATCTTAATCAACATGTGAGATATTGCTTTGGTTCATCTCCCAAATTTGTTATACAATAGAATTCACACTACTAACAATATAATTGAGAAATATTACAATATTATAATTTATGGTTAGGTTAATTTTTCTAATTCAATCTTCATCTATGTTTTATTTTCACTATACTCATCGACATGTTAGCTGTTGCTTTGGTTCGTCTCCCAAATTTGTTGTACACTAGAATTCCGCACTAATAACTTAATTACTTTTTTCATTTTGTAGTATTTTTTAATTAAACTACATTTGTTCCAAAATTATATTATAAAGTGTGGTTTTCGTTAATACTAAAAAAGTTAAGGATCGAACAAAATACATAAATTAACGAAACAAAAATATAATATTATATAGTTAAAATGTAATGTTGTTATTATTAATATAAATAATTATTATTCAATTAAGTTTCAGTATTTTCAGTTTCAGAATAATAAGTTTCAATTCAGTTTCAGTATGTTTAGTTTCAGTATGTTCAGTTTCAGTTCAGTTTTAGTTTAGTTCAATATCGTTCAGTTCAGTTCAGTTCAGTTTCAATTGAAAAGAACAGAGCCTATGTGCAAGTGTGGATTATTATGAAAGTGGTAACTACAATATAGCTTCAACTTCGAGTTCATTAGGGGGGTCTGTTCTCTCACAACAAGAGTTGGAACAAATAGCAGTGTTCACTCAAGAGCAGAATCAACAACAAACTGGTCAATAATATGCATGTTGCATCAACTAGAGTTGAACATTTATTACAAGCATATTGCACACATGCAACATATATGGGTATTTCTAAAACTTTGTCTAAAGCAACTTGGATTATAGACATTGGTGATAGTTTTCATATAGCAAATTGCATGACAAACTTTGTGAATGTGAAACCTGTTTATAATTGGCATGTTATTTTACCAAATAGTCTTAGGTTACACGCTATTTGCAAAGGAGATATTCATTTAAATGAAAAACTTGTGTTGTACGATGTATTATATGTTCCTACTTTTAGCTACAATCTATTATATGTTACAAAGCTAACTAAATCTCTAAGCTTTAATGTGTTATTTTCATCTAATTATTATGAATTTCAAGATGTTTTGAGTAGGAAGAAGATTGGTTTAGCTAGAGTATATAATGGTCTATATCATCCATAATCTTTGGACACTAGTTATAGTAGTTCCTTTACTAATTATGTTGTTCAAGATAAATGTGATAAGGAAGGCTTATGGCATTATAAGCTCGAATTTTTGTTTGACAAAACTTGGTCAATAATAAAGAAGAAGTTTTTTTATGTTTCTATGTCTGCTGATTATGTATGTGATATCTGTTATTTATCAAAATCGAAAAATTTATCTTTTTGTAATTTTAATTCTGTGACTAGAAAGATGTTTGAGTTAGTACACATAGATATTTGGGGTTATACTGTGATGTCTATGAATGGACATAGATATTTTCTAACTGTCAGAGATGACTTTACAAGGTTACATGGGGCTATAATGATGAAAAACAAGAGTGAAGCTTTTATTTTAATACAACAGTTTTATTCTTTAATCAAGAATCAATTTAATGTTTCAATTAAAACTATTAGAACAACTATGGTCTTGAGTTTGAAATAAAAAGTTTTTATGAAACACATGGAATAATTCATTAAAAATCATGTGTGGAGACACTTGAACAAAATGACCTAGTGGAGAGAAAACACCAACATATATTGAATGTAGCTAAATGCCTAAAAAGGCAAACACTTGCTGTTTATATTATAATTAGAATGCCAACTTCACTACTTGATAACATCAACCCTTTTGAAAAATTATATGTTAAAAATCCTGACTACAATGATATGAAAGTTTTTAGTTGCCTAGCATTTGTTAGTACATTACTTCATAACAGGACAAAACTTGATGATAGAGCAGAAAAAGGCTTTTTTCAGGGATATGAAAGTGGAATGAAGGATTACATGATATATGGCTTGGTAAGCAATAAGGTAATTGTCTCTCAAAATGTGAAATTTGTTGAACATTTATTTCCATGCAATGTCATTGAGTTGGATAGTATACAAGACATAAATGAAGTAAGAAATGAGACTAAAATTGAAATTGCTTTTTAGGAAACAATAAGTAACAATGAAAATTTGAGCAGTAGCAGGGGTAATAGAAGGCACAAACAGCCTACGTATCTCAAGGATTATCATTGTTCCTTAATTCAACAAGGTACTTGTGAGCATGAGATTTTGTTCTAGCTCACGTGTTCGATGATAACGGCTTTTTAGAATTTAACCCTTGAATCTCACAATTTTCAATTATCCGACGATGTCAAATGAGAGCTCTCCTCATAAAATCTGACCTTAGGTAGACACCATAAATAAATTAGACAAACCTTAACTAGGTGTTTTGGAGCTCTAAATAAATATTTAGAGTCACCAAATTATATTTCAGGTTATTTAGGACCATAAATAAATATTTAAAGTGCTGGTTAATTAAAACAGTTATTGAACATGCAACATAGTAAGGCGGAATTTCAAAACTTACAATTAACCTAAAGGATCTCCTAAGCATGCCATGATTGATATAATCTAAGTTAAAAAATTCCATAGATGATGATAGGTTTATAAAACTTATAAAAGAAACCTAGCATCTAAGTTTAGGACGTTACCGGTTGACGTGCTTCTCTTTCTCTTTTGGATGCAGCGTTCCATTAGAGAAATTTGGCAAAACTTTATTAGCACGAGCCTCCAAACTAGGATAACCTCTATGATTGATCCACATGGATCTTCACCGACCAAAACCTCACAGAGGTAAAACCCGTTAGTAGACAGCAGCTGCTAGACTGTTCGAAGACCAATCTGATCTTCAAATAGAAAGAGCCTTCTAAATAATTCTTCATTATTTGGAGAAACTCGTGAAGGATCTCGCACAATGAACGAAGAAAGAGATGTCGAACTCAGAGAGAAAAGCTGAAGTGAAGTGTTTTTATGTGTGATATAAAGAGAACTAGAGGCCTATATATAGGGAAAAGGGAGAGTGTACGACTCCCCCTAAAACT
This sequence comes from Euphorbia schlechtendalii, assembly GCA_949673415.1. Classification (NCBI taxonomy): domain Eukaryota; kingdom Viridiplantae; phylum Streptophyta; class Magnoliopsida; order Malpighiales; family Euphorbiaceae; genus Euphorbia; species Euphorbia schlechtendalii. The sequence goes on from CATIWQ010353204.1 coordinate 4,163, forward strand.
CAATGTGGGATGGGAATATTCCCATCCCACAAGCTGGTTAGCCGCTCAGGTCACTTGGACCCGCGGGCTAACCCGTGGCCTCTTAACACAAGGTAAACCCTAGCAGGCTTGCTTTGTGCCACAAGCATGGGCTTGCGGGCTTGCGTGCAGCCCACGCGTGGGCTTTCCCCGCACGCTAGCAACCTGCAAGCTTTTCAGCTAGTGGGGACCATCCCGTGTTCTTTTCGGACCCACTCGCAACGGGATAAATTTCCTTGCTCCACTCCGTGCATTTTCCCTATTTTTCTCTTTATTTCCTTTAATTCTCAATTTGGTCCAACCAGCTAATAATTCTTCTAACAAATTCAATAAACAAATGTTTTCATCATAGATCCAGTTTATAGGTTCTTTACTTAGTCCGGTAAAAACCCAAAGTGTGTGATCTCATAAGATCCTAAAGTATTAAGCCACTAGAGGTTAACCTAAACTTAGCTTCCCATCCAGGAACCTTTAAGCTCCATGTTCCAGACCGATATGGAACCCGATAGCTCTAGATGATCAAATGAGCTTTCTAGCAGAGGCATATGATCCGCCGATACTTGGAATGTCAAGTGCTTGTGACTGGATCCGGTTATGCAATAGTAACTAATATAATACACTCTTTCCATCAAGTTAAGTACCATCTAGTTTATTGAGCTTGGATTAAGCGTTAGCTTATGTAACAGTCGTAGCTATCCTAGAATTAGACTTGTTCACGACTAACACCACTCAGCCATTATGTATCAAGATTGATTAGAAACCCGTTCTATCAATCTTATACTCTGATTAGAGATTTATGAGTATGTCACTTCAACATGGGGCCCTAAGGTACATCTCCCATTATATCACTATATCAGGAGCCATGGATCCCATCTTGACTACTCGGCTTACCAACATATGATTATCATTATACCCGTAATCACCCGTATCATCCTGATCGCCGGGGTATGAATAAGTATGATCCAAAGTATAACAATTCCTATATAAGGTAACCAGTATCTCAGGTTTGAAGATACTTGTACTGCTACTGCAATAATACATGACACCAACACATGGATATAGTTATTTTTGAGTGTCTGTCTTACAGCGGTCTCCAATGTATTACCTGAATACATTCATGTGTTAACTCAAGGTACCACCTTCTGCTCGTGAGATCGACTGCTTGGATCTAATCCAAGGAGTAAGCCTACACATGCTAGTCTGTCTGCTTCATTGATGTCCAGTCTCAATAAAACTATGACTAGGGCTATTTAGACTATTCATAGTAACACGTATGTGCAGTTCTCACTCCACATAGCTCCCGCTATATCCTCGCACTTTTACGCTATGAAGTAGTCATTAACTTTGTTTTATCAATGCGCATATATATAACAATATACATATATGATACCAGCTAGATACATAAATAAATGAAATCATTGATAAACAACAAAGATGTCTTAATTATATTAATAATCATCCGAAACCGTTTGTACATTATAATTAATTAAGACATATTACCCTAATTGCCTCTAGGGCATACATCATGTCTAACATAAAGGCCTTATTAAGGACTTAAATAGATATTTTAAGGGCCTAACTAAATTTTTAAAGACCCGAAATAAATTAGAAAAATCCTTAAAATAATTAAAGACATGAAAAAGGAAAAATAATAAAAATAAATAATTATAATAAATTTTTTGAAAATACCTGGTCATGTTGTATCTGCCGGGCTGACTGGCATGTCTGCCAAGCTAACTAGCGAGTTCGCCTGGCGGATCCGACATCATTTTTTCCCTTAGTTGAAAGGGGGAACTTTTCAGAATAAGAACGAACACAAAAATTTTTTTTACTAAAGATTGGAATTTTTTCACAACGATGAAATTTTTCAAAAAGCATAAATAATTTCGGATTTCTTTGCACCTTTTTCTTAATCTTCTTTCAAATTTTTAACATCTTTTGGGTAATTACGGGCCTAAAATCAATTTAGGTTCCAAATCCCATTGTTTTTAAAACAAATATTTTTACACACCAATCAAAACCAAAAGGAACGAGGAGCACTCCTGGAGATCTAGCGGATTTGTCGACTTGGATGCACGATGAAATGGTAAGCTTCTGAGTTCTTAGAGTTGCTTTTTCTTGTGTTTCATGTTTTCTTTTCTTTTCTTTTAAATTCTGACATATAATTATTTATTTATCCTTTTACTATTTTGTTTTTATTCAAATCTTTTATTTATCTATTCATTTATTTACTTATTTGTTTATTTGTGGAAGTTCCTTATTTGAATACATGTTAGAATACCCCCACGAAGGGAATTAAAATTATTCCCTGATTACAGATCTCACCTTTTGCAATGCGATCATTTTCATTAAATAAAATAAGCAACATAATTGTATATAAAAATGAACCTCTTTTCATAAAACAAGAACTTTAAACCTTCTGCTATTTAAAATTAGACCGCTCGGGTCTCTTAAATATCAAATCGAACATACTTGCAATTACTTGTGTTGTGCAATATCTCTTGTGCTAACCCTTTGTGGATGCAGGTAGATTAGATTAGATGTATACCTAAGAATTTAATTTTCCTTTTGGTATTGCAAATTCAAAAATGTAATTTACAGGTTAGAAGGATGGTTGCATCCCCCAAGGATTGTAATTTATTATTTTTCTTCCCAACATTTATATATTACTTTATGTATGTATTTATCGCTTTCTGTATGCGCGCTAAATTATATTATAAACTCGAAAACGACTTAAGCTCGAATACGTGTAATTAAGAAACACAGTTTTCTGTAGATGTAATTTAATGTGATCCAATGAGAAGTAAGCAACTTATCATGAACCCGAATCTCTGTGTCTTAGTGGGCCGTCCTCGGATGTTAAGCCTCACAGGACTTTAATTCTTGGAAGAGCTTATCTAGGTGGCGTTGTGAGTACGGGATTTTGTACCAGCTCACGCGTTCAATGATGACGGCTTTTCGGGATTTTTATCCTTGAATCACACAATTTTGGATTATCCGAAGAACTTCGAATGGGAGCATTCCTTGACACAAACTTGTGTTAAGGACTTAAATTACTCTGAATAATAAGACTTTGGTAAATTAACTAAAAAAAAATAAAAAAGGGGATAATTTTTTTAAAAGAAGTATCGGGCCAAACCCGCCAAGGGGGCTCACTGAATTCCAGCGAGCCCCTCACTGGGAATTCCAGCGAGGCTTGCTAGAATTCCAATTCTAGCGAGCTCGGGTTTTGCCCTATAAATACAAGGTTTTTTTTGGATTGAAGGGGGCCCAAAAATTAGAGAAAAAAAATTATATTTTCATGAGAAAGAATAACAAGAAAAATTAAAAAAATATTTTCCTTTAAAAATTCTTTGAATAATTCTGATCCAAAACACATTTGGATTTTGAAACTTTACAATTTTCAAATTGACTTTCTTCCATCTCTTTTTTCTTAAAAAATTCTCAGATATTCTCGGGTCTAAAACAAATTTAAAACCCGAGTTTGATTATCTTTGGGATAAATAAACTTTTATTTTCCATACAAACACAATTAAAAAACAAACGAGGAACGCTCTCGGGGATCATATGGATACGTCGAAGTGGATTCACGCCGAAAGGGTAAGCCTCTAAGTTCCTAGAGTTGCTCTATCTCATGTTTCTTTTGATGTTTCAATTTATTCTAAATGATGACATATGAATAATTTTGATTTATTCTATTATATTAATATCAATGTAATATCTATTCTTCTTCTTTTCTATTTATGAAAATTCATGTTAGATTACCCCAATGAAGGGAATAAAAATTATTCCCGGATAACAGACCTCACATTTTGCCATGCGGTCATTTTCACTAATAAAAAATGACCAACATATTTGTAAATAAAATGTTTCTCAACAAGAGTTTTTCAATCATCGATGTTTTTAATTAGGTCACACGGGCCTTACCAAAATCAAATCTAGCATACGTGTAAATATTCATGTCGTGTTATATACCCTGTGCTAACCCTTGTGAAAGTAGGTAAGATGTATGCATAGGTTTTATTTTCCTTCGGGTGTTGCATTTTAAATTTTTTTGGGAAATGCAATTAATAGATGAGGGCGGGCGGTTGCATCCCTCGAGGTTATGTAATTTTTAATCTTTACTTTTCCACATTTATTTACCGCTTTATGTATGGATTTACTACTTTCCGCATGCACGTTAAATCATACACTATAAACTCGAAAACAACATAAGTGCGAATATGCATAATTAAGAAATACGATTTTCTATATATGTAATATAATGTGATCCAATGAGAAATAAGCAACTATCCCGAACCCGAATCTCTGTGTCTTAGTGGGCCATCCTCCGGAGGCATTTTCCCTAGGGTTTTACCCAACAAACGACCATGCATTATATTTTTCTTGTAGGTTTGCTCCGTGGTATCTTCATGGTACTAAGATGAACCAAACTTATTAGGATAGAGACTAGCCAAAAACTCTATGCGTGGGAGTTGTATGGTTGGAAGTTTAGACGTTGCATGCTATGTGCTACGTACTTATTATTGTACAAATATCATGTTAACCACGAATCTTAGTGCAGACACTCGAACACACACACTCATAATGATTATGATACCAAATCGGTGTCACATACACTTAGGATTAGATGACACTCGAGATCGTATCACCCTAAGATAACATGAACTAATTAGAATCATGAAGCATTATTCACCCCAATTTGCGTGATGTCCAATTGACATCTGACACTTAGCCTACAAGGGACAATAACATTTCCACCACATTACCAATGAGATGTCTATTTGATATCCAACTCATAGCCCAAGCGGGGCAAATACCTACCCAAACCATTTTTACCCACATCACGTGATGTCCCTATTGACATCCGAACCTAAGCCCACACTGGGTGAACTTATTTCAAAAACCTTAACTTGCCAAATCTTCAAGGGTATAAACTTAATACCCGAACCATTCGCCCACATAGGGCAATGATTCATTCATCACCACATACCCTCAAATAACGATGACTACACAAGCATCCGAAACTTCACCCTAATTGGGTAAAATAACCAAATCATTCATTCAATAGCTATATACGATGGTTATTTTCATCTTATTCGATTTCATCAAGGTATGTCGCACTGCTTACCCTCGAAATAATTTTGACCTCCTCATTCCATGAGATCTAGCTATAGTACGAAATCTCGAATTATTGACCTAATACTACACGGGTAATTTGGTCACCTCACTTACACCATTCATATTACGATGCCATGCACACATCGTACAGTTCTCAAATATAACCCCAGGTGTTGGATTTTCATTTTCACTATTTTCATTTTTACCTAACGACTAACCTGTTTGTTTCAAATGGATTGACAAACATATTATTTATTTCGCTCCATGGCACGTTAACCCTTTGTGAATGTAGCCATAACATTTACATCTCACCCATTTTCCATAAATCGCATTATAAATCTTATATGCATGGTTTGATCTTTTACTTGTATATAAAAGGGGGCTTAGAAAAGGCTTGCTCGTCGCCTGGTCTGCATTTCTCCAATCGTGGCTAATCTAGAGGGGGTTCCGTACATTGACTCAAGTGAAGACTCGGGTTCAGATTCAGATTCGATCTAATGAGCAATGTTGAATCTTGATAGCATGGCCGATCCACAAGATGGAGTTGGGGAGGAGGATCACCCCTCCCTCACAAGATAGAACTCTCTACAGACACATCAATCGTCGGTGAGCGCCGAGATTGCAGCTGCCTTAAACGCCTTTGCAAACAACAAACAGCTAGCATTGCTTATTCACCAACATGCCGGGAGGTCCAACCTGGGGGCTACCCTTAATAATGAAAGTCCTACTTATCGGCCTAGAATAGGGGGACCTTCCACCTCTCATACGGTGTACCTAGCTCCTGCTGCCTTTTACTAATTGGGGCAGGACAGAGTCAGCTCAATCAGAACCAGGCCCAGATTAGGCAGCCAAGATATAACTTTGCAAATCCTTCCCAGGATCAATTCTTCCCGGGATAACTTGGGTAGCCGGCGTTCGCATAAGTGCCTTTTTACCAAGAAATGACCCAACAGTCTATTCCTATTTGGGGTACGCCAATTGCCTTACAATTCTAAGGACCTCAGCTGCCTAATTTTGCGACATTTCCTAAGGGCAATATAGCTCTTATCCAAGCACGGGGAACGTCGTACTCAAACAACCAGGATTTGGCGAAATTATGGAAATAGTTCTTAGCCACTCATAGCGGCCATCTCATGAATCCATACTCGGCGCAACCGATAATCGGGGATGAAGACATCTTGCCCCCAAACTTCGCAATGCCACAGTTTGAAAAGTATGTGGGATTTGGGACTCGCGCGCTTATTTAACGCATTATCAAACGGTGATGAGAGCATTAAGGGTCATGGATGATGGCTTAACTCTTTATCGTCACCTTGGGTCACCCAGTCAATGAATGGTACAGCCACCTTCAGTTGGATATAGCTACTAATTGGAATAGCCTTACTCAGGCTATGATGGGGCATTATGGTTTCAATACTTAAATGGAAACCACGATGCAACATCTGGAGGCTATAAGGCAAGAGCAGGGCGAGAGCTTCAAATCTTACTATGCGCGTTGGATGGCCACACAAGTCAAGCTTCGGGCTCGCTTAACTCTACTAGAGATGATAGCCAAGCTTCTAGACGGTTTACTGCCATCATACGAAAATAAGTTTGGGTCGAATATCTTTTCGAGCTATGAAGAAGTGTTTGAGAAGGAGGATAAGATGGAGCACTTTGAATCTATGGATACATCCGGGGGGTACTAGTACCGAAAGATAACCAATAGATGATGATGTAATAAATTAGCTTCTAGTTACTTTTCCCACGAGGTTTTTTTTAAATAAATTTAACTTTGTCTACTTGCTTGATATTCTATCGATGACATCATGCATTCTCACAAGCATATACATAATGTTTTAGCACATGTGACATATCATGTCATGAAATTAATTTGGGTATAAATGGATTCTCCAAAGTTACAATAAGTTCAAATGATTTGACTCTTGAGAGAAAGTGAGAGATAAACTAATGTACTTAGACAATGCGTGATAGCATTTGCCTCACTATAGACCTAAGATCAACGAAAAGATCTTCAAGCACGAAATGTCCACTAACTACTAAATCAGTCAAACAAAGGTCAAAATGATCAAAGTCATAGAAGTACCAAGCGGCTGCCACAATGTCAAAGACACAAAGAAGGAGTCAGACCATTGAGCAAGTCAACAACTTCATCACATGGCCCACCAACACTTATGGGCCGATCACTACATTGTGGAGGGAACGTCATTGAACAAAAAACTATTCACCCTCGACGAATCAAACTATCAGATCTGATCTTCGATATATCACCTATCATTGGAGAACAATTGAACTCAAAAGGAAACTTTGATGATCAAGACTCATCATCACATTTACCTCAAGCTTGCAAAGCAGCATGGACACCAATCATTTAGAGAAGCTGAACGAGATAATAATTGAAGTCGTGGACATGGACGGTGACCAATTTATCAGTCAAGCCAGGCACAATTGCTATCACGCATAGGTAAAAGAAATAAATCAGTAAAAAGCAATACCAATAAAAAAGTAAATTTGTAATTAGCCTATCAATTAACACTCGATTAGTTGAGAAAAAATTAGGGCCTCTTTTCAAAATAGAAAAAGAATAGTTCACTAAGTTGAAAACCCGAAAAGGAGGGCTTAGGCAAAACTTAGGACATCGAGAGAACCATATTGGTTAGAAAACCTGACAGGGCTAATCAATGGCAGGAGTCAAATCATTTGAAATATTTATACCCATGTTAAGTTCATCAATGAATTGTCATTTTGTTGAATCTTTATGCATATGCTTATTTTGATTGCTTGCATGCCAATTGTAGAATATTGCAAGTAAACATCTAAAAATGAAAAAAAGTAAAAATAAAAGAAAGTAAAAAATGAGTTTGCTAGATTGAAAACCTGAAAAGGTGGTCTGGGAAAAAATTAAGACAATGTTCGATAGATTGAAAAGCCGTAAGGTCAGTCTATGCAAAAAGTTACAACCCAAGAAATATTAAATCCAACATCTCATCCTTGCAACGGTACATGATGTCATATACCTTCAACACTTTAGGAAAATAGCTTCCAAGCGATCATCGCCTATATGATTCAGGATCAACGACTCATTTAAACCCTTCTCAAACCAGATACAAGCTCTGAACTCGAATCTGATTCGACAAACCCATGGTCGTCACTCTAAGGAAGTCATCCATGGAATTCCCAACGAGATAAATCCTAGGGGCATCCATGCACCAGCACAAGAGAAGACTTTTCAATGAATGAAGCCCACAACACCTACAATAGATGAACATACATCATATGATAAATATTGTTCATACATAAAATCATACATACATCACATACGCATCATGTCATTTATTGGAAACTCCACCTCCACTTGAGGAACCTGCAAACATCAAGAAAGACGATGACCCACTCAAGCTTAAAGTTAACATTGCAACATCACAAAAGCCTCCTAAAATAATGAAGCAGTTTTCGGGACATCTCCAAATTTCCATTAAATTCATTTTATTCATCATGTTTTAATTTTTCATTGAAGGGGCAAAAATTTAGGCTTCGCATAAACTCAATCAAATAATTAAAAAATTCATAATAAAATGTACTAACATTGCACTTCTTCTCTGATTTATCACAAGAAACAAATCAACATCCTAATAAGGAAATTCAAAAATACAATTGAAGAAGGAAATGGTTATCTCGATGACTGAAGAAAGAAACAGTCTCAACCACCAACTGAAGAAAGAAACAGTTGGATATCCCTCCATCAATATCGCCTTTAAAATGGATTCAGGCACCCATTTCCAACCACCCCAACAAACTCATAAGGGGTACATGATAATCACAGTCAAAGAAGGAAACGGTTGCCAAACTACTAAAGGGACGCCGCAGAAAGAAATGGTCGACCCTACCGCAAGGGGTATCAAATGCCAAGGGATTCCAAAGAAAGAAACGGGCAATTCTGTGAGGACACGGCGCTAGAAAGAAAGGCCCACGTCATCACTGATCAGGAACAAAGAAATCACTAGCCGCACCGAATAGGTATATTCTCAATCCCTCCGCTCCATTTCATGTGATCATACTGGTTATACAACCAGCAATGATCACACGAGGGGCAGCTGTGAACACGAGAGTTTGTACCAGCTCGCATGTTCAATGATGATGGCTTTTCTAGATTTTTATCCTCGAATCACACAATTTTTTATTATCCGGAGAACTTCAAATGGGAGGAGCATTCCTCGACACCAACTTGTGTTAAGGACTTAAATTATTTTTAAACATAAGACTTTGGTAAATTAATTAAAAATAAATAAAAAAAGGGATTTTTTTTTAAAAAGTATCCGGCCAAACCCGGCAAGGGGGCTCGCTGAATTCCAGTCCAGCGAGCCTGTTGGAAATTCTAGCAAGCCCAGGTTTTGCCCTATAAATACAGGGTCTTTTTTGGATTGAAGGGGCCCGAAAATTAGATAAAAAAATTCTATTTTCACGAGAAAGAACAACAAGAAAAATCACAAAAATATTTTCTTTTAAAAATTCAGATCTAAAATACGTTTGGATTCCGAAACTTTATGATTTTCAAATCGACTTTCTTCCATCTCTTTTTTCTTCAAAAATCCTCAGATATTCTCGGGTCTCAATATCAAATTTGGAACCCGAGTCTGATTATCTTTTGGATAAATAAACATTTATTTTTCATACAAACACAATTAAAAAAAGAATGAGTAACTCTCCCGGGGATCATATGGATACACCAAAGTGGATTCACGCCAAAAGGGTAAGCCTTTGAGTTCCTAGAGTTATTCTATTTCAGGTTTCTTTTGATGTTTCAATTTATTCTAAATGATGACCTAGGAATAATTTTGATTTATTCTATTATGTAAATATCAATGTAATATCAATTCTTCTTCTTTTCTATTTATGAAAATTCATGTTAGATTATCCCAACGAAGGGAATAAAAATTATTCCCAGATAGCAGGCCTCACATTTTTCCATGCTATCATTTTCACTAATAAAAAATGAACAACATATTTGTAAATAAAATGTTTCTAAACAAGAATTTTTCAATCATCGATGTTTTTAATTAAGCCACACGGTCCTTGCCAAAATCAAATCGATCTTACGTGTAAATATTCATGTTGTGTTATGTACCATGTGCTAACCCTTGTGGATGCAGGTTAGATGTATGCTTAGGTTTTATTTTCCTTCGGGTATTGCATTTTAATTATTTTTGGGAAATGTAATTAATAGATTAGGTGAGCGGTTGCATCCCCCGAGGTTATGTAATTGTTAATCTTTACTTTTTTGCATTTATTTACTACTTTCTGTATAGATTTACTACTTTCCGCATGCACGTTAAATCATACACTATAAACTTGAAAATGACATAAGTGCGAATATGCACAATTAAGAAATACGGTATTCTATAGATGTAATATAATGTGATCTAATGAGAAATAAGCAACTTATCCCGAACCCAAATCTCTGTGTCTTAGTGGGCCGTACCCCAGGCGTTAAGTCTTTAGAAGAGCTAATCCAAGTGGCGACTCTACACTAAGAAAAGGCGGATTCGGTTTTGATTGATCTCAAAATGTTTACGCTTTCTCTTTTGAACTTTCCGGGTCCCCGACCTGGTACATTTTTGTTTTCACATAAACACCCCGATGGATCGCGCCTCTCATTTTTAGCACCCTCTCGGCCCATCACTATGTGTTGTCCGCTCATAGGCGACTCTAACTATGAGACATCGATTTCGGGGTTTGAACATCTAAAATAGTTCAAATCAATTTCATTTTCTCTTTTCAACCTTTTGGGCCCCTAACCCTATAAAATTTTATTTTCACAAGAACTCCCCAGTGAACTGCGCTCTCTCAGCCCATTGCATCCGTGTCATCCGCTCACAATATTGTTGAACACTTAGAAGACTATCTAAATTCCTTTCTTATAATAACTTGTAGGAGTCTCAAAAATATTTTTCATTGGCTATAAGTACTGATAATGAACCTAAAAGCTACAAAATTGCTTCTCAGTCAAAAGATCGGCAAGTTGCCATGAATAATGAGTTAAAGGCACTTGTTGACAATGAGACTTGAGAAATAGTAACCTTACCAAAAAAATAAAGTACCAATAGATTGTAAATGGGTTTATAAGGTGAAAGAAAATCAGATGGTACAATTAAAAGATATAAGGCAAGGTTAGTTGTAAAAAGCTATACTCAACAAAATGGAATAGATTACCTAAAATACTTTCTCACCAATAGCAAAGATAACAACCATTAGAGTGTTACTAGCTTTAGCAGAAAAAAATAAATGGCATTTAAAACAGTTAGGCATAGATAATGTTTTCTTACATGGTAGCCTAAATGAAGAATTATATATGAAATTGCCTGATGGAGAATCTAGTTCTATGGAAAATGCAGTATACAGGTTAAAAAGTCCATGTACGGGCTAAAGCAAACAAACAGGTAGTGGAATTCTACCTTGACATCATCCTTGATTAAGAAAGGCTTCAAATAATCCTTATCTGATCCTTCATTGTTTCTCAAAGATAAAGATGGATACTTCATTGCATTGACACTATATGTGGTTGATATAATCTTAGCAAGCAATAGTGAGGCAACAATCAAAGATGTCAAGCAATATTTGCATGTCTATTTCAGCATCAAGGATTTGGGCAAGATAAAGTACATTTTAGGGATTGAAATAGCAAAGAACAAAGAGGGAATTCACATGTACCAGAAAAGTATACCTTGGACTTGCCAGCAGAATATGGAATTCTAGACTGCAAAGCAACTTCTACACTAGTTTCTACGGATAAACAAGATCACATGACAACACCAAAGCTGGAAAACAACACTAATTACAGAAAGCTCATTGGAAAACTACTGTATATCACCATTACCAAACCAGACATTGCTTATGCAGTGCAATAACTTTCACAATTTCTAGAAGTTCCTCATGAATGTCATTTAGTAGCAAAACACACAAGATTTTAAGATACTTAAAAGGAAAGCCAACAATTGGGGTATAATATTCAGCAAAACAAGGGGTATAGATAAAATGTTACACTTATTCAGATTAGGGCAATTTTTAAAAAAGCAAAACACAATTTCATGGAGTTCAACAGAAGCTGAATATCGAGCAATGGCAGCAACTACAATAGAAATACAGTGGCTAGTTTATCTGTTTAGGGATACAACATTACAGGAACAACACTAACTTTATTGTTTTATGCCAACAGTTCTGCAATTTACATAGCCAACAACACAGCCTTTCAAGAGCGCACAATATATTTAGACATAGATTGTCACTTCATTTGGTCTAAAATCCAAGATGGGATAATTCATTTGATGTCAGTCTCTACCAAAAATCAATTAGCAGATGTTTCTACCAAAGCAATGCACACTCCTGATTTTTTGAGACAAGTAGATTGATTCATGCTAATCACCATTATTCAGTGATGTTCAGCTTGCAGGGGGTGTTAAGTTATATAATATAGCCGTTATTATTAAGAGATTTTTAGTCATTTCAAATGTAAATTATTTAGAAATTAGTTAAAGTTGTTAGTATAAATATAACTAGTCATCTTTTTTGTAACTTACGATTTCAGCATTTCACTTTTGGTTCTGTAATGGAATTCTCTCTTGTTTTCTCTCACTCTCTTGTACATGATACATTCAATTTCGTTTCCTTCATAATCTTTACATTATACTTCAGATCAAAACAAATTAGTTATAAACTTTATTATGGTTTAAGTTTTCGATTTTTATCAAACAATATTTTTTAAAATTGTTGTTTGATATCGAAAAAAGGAAAATATGCTTTTCATGAATTTGTCAAACGGGCAAATAATGAATTCTAAATAAATGACAAATAAAATAACTATAGTTTCTTTAGACTTTTGTTCGATTGTCATAATAAATGCTTTTAGCTGTTTTTTATGACAAAAGGTTACTTAGTATCAATGACAAAAAAAAAAAAAAAAAAACACTATCATAAACAACAATTACACTAACAAGTAGTAGCAATTAAACAAAAGAAATATAATTAAGTGTTTGTGAACTTGTTCAACAATTGCCTTTTATCTTTACGATTTCAAATTAAAAGTTTAAATGATTGATCATGATTTTTTCAACTATTTTAAGATTAGTAGTTACCAACAACAACAAAGAACTAAACGAGTATTAAGACACAACTAGTGAATAACTGATATTAGCTGTTTGGAAAACAATTATAAGTAAAACCTAGCAACATTAATAGTAGAAACACCTTTGATTATATATAATATTGCCACTAATTGTATTAATTAATATTTAAAAATAATGATTTCATCCTCTAAGCACAATTATTGATAGTGAGATAGTGTCCGGCCATTGACAAGACTTCATTTTCTTATTCATGTCCCTATAAGTATAAGTAATATACCAAATTTGCTTTAATTTTTACATTTGCCCAACTTGGAATAATAATAATAATCATAATAATAATAATTATTATATATTTTAAAAGAATTCAAACATGTAATAAAAAAGATATTATTTAATATTGTCTGTAATGTAATGCTACAATGTTTTTTGTTTTTATAATGGTTTGTTATAGGTTAAGTGATGTTGAATTGTTTGTTTTCTTTCTAATTAATATTAGGACATTATTTACAGTAAAATTATTATACATAATATACATAAACAATAAAAAAGAAAGAAAAAACCAATTAAAATGTTGAGGGTAATATCGGCATTATATGATTAATGGAGCTGAAAAATGAAATTGGAGACCTATTCTACTGCCTGGATATTTGGATTTTACGAGTTACAAATAAAATCCCAAAATTTTAGCAGAAATTAATTAGTGGATAAATAAGATAATTAAAATATTTTTAGGATTAATTATTAGAGTTTGAATCGGATTTTCTGTTGTTAATTATCAAATACCCCACCTTTATTGTTTAGGCTTTTGACCAAATTAACTGACGAGTCTGATTCAATCGTAATGCCTCAGTTAATCTTTTTAAATATAAAATTGTGAAGTTAACGAAGTTTATATCGTTTCAATAAGAAAATTAAAACTAAAACACATACATTAGTTACAAATTTACAAATATATATAATAAAATGTCTACCTAACATCTCTCCCTATCTTATTATAGATGTATTTTTATCGCAATTCGGGTACTCCAGTCTCCCAATAAGCACACTCTTGCAAGGTTTTAAATCAAGTTTTTTCTACTATGAGCGTTTTTATGCATCATGATTTTGACCAACACACATTCTAATTGAAATAAAAATTGCTTTATTAATTTATCAATGTATAAACAAAATTTAAGGTTGGTTCAATAAATTTTTTTAATAATTTATATATTTATAAGGAATTTTTTATTTATACAATGAGTTGGTACTGTATGGGTTCCAACTGTAGGCGACATCTTTAAACCATGTTCATGTCTAGACTAATCCCCAATCATCAATTTACGGGTACTTCGAAGAGAATCATAACTTGCTCCAAAATTTAAAGTTACTTTATACACGTTTTCAGACTCTGTAAATGCTTAAGGATTGTTTTGTTAGTTATAAAATTTGATATGATAACATAAGATATGATAAATGAAATCTAAATGGTAATTACTCAATCTGTGAATATATAGATGATTATCATGTCAACATCATCCAACCACAAAAGTTGTGGATTTTGCTTTGATAATTATAATAGCGATCTGAAAAAAAAGATAAAGAAAAAAGTTGTAAGTGGTGTCATGTTTCCACCTTTTACTTTCATATTTATGAAAGTATGAAATACAGTTATTAGGTTTCTTTACAATAGTAAAATACTGATAAAATAAATTCGAAATAAAGTTATTGTTTTCAGAATCTGAATAAGTTGTTTTAACTTTTTCGATATTGATCAAATAGTTGTTCTAAATGTTTAATTATAATTCCTTTTAACTATTTTAGATACATATATCTATAATCAAGTGTTAACAACAATCACAACAACATACCACTTACAAGACGAAACGTAAACACTATATAATCCATAAATACTCATTCAGGTTAGGATTAGCTCATCAATATAAGAATTATTTTATACTCGTATATAATCAATGTGAAATTTCAACGCGCTCTTCACAACTTATTCTTATTATGCATGAATTATTTTCGGATAACTCATCAATAGGCTCACCATAAAATTACCTACCTGGTTTTTAATTATATAAAATTCTTTGACTGACAAATAAAATTAATAGAAAATAAGATAAAAATGGCAAATGGAAGATACCTACATTTTTTTTTATTTCAAACAATAATTCACTCAAGAAAAATGGTTAAAAGTTAATTCCTGGCTGTCATATTCCTACAAGTATTTATTTTACTTAATTACAAATAAGTATAAAAAAGTCCTTTTCAGTGACCCGTTCATATATATAAAGTATAAACATAAAAATAATTAATCACCACCTTAATACACAATCATGATTGCATTCGGTAATTAATTACTCTAAGTTTAGTTGACTCCATTTTGAAAGCGATGCAAAATTTAACCTAATCCTAATTATGTATATTATATATATACAGGTTGTTAATTGTATATAAACATGAATGTGAAATAAGTTCAATCGAAAATATTCTTATGCATCAAGTTATTTCCAACGCCAATTATGACATGCATTTAGAGAACTTAAGACGAAATAAGCAATATGAGCCTCTTTAATTAAAAATTAAAGACAAAAATTTAATTTATTCCAAAAAAATATCAAATAAATGAATACTTCATAAAAAAATTACATGATATGTGTAATTACGTTTATCAAATACCTTTTCAATCTAAGAACAAATATATTTTGCAGTTGTTTACATTTAACATACGTTGTTGCTATGTCTTAATTTCATGACAGAATAAGATACATAAATTTTTATAATGTTATAGATGTATTGAAATAGAAATGTTAAATTTGAAGCTAATTTTTTATGAAAACATCCAAACAATTGTAATGACAAATAAATTAGTATAAATATTTCATTTAAAATATCTAATTAATTTCTTAGTTGAATTCATATATACTAAGTGCGAAGTCGAATAAGAAATAAACATATTCGTACCTTTTCCGTGCTGGAAGATTGAAGTACGGCGCAATTAGATGCTAAATTGAGACTAAATCATGATATATACTGGAGTTTAGTCGTTTTCCATGATTTCTACAAAGCTAAAAAATATCGAAATTGATGAATGTGCGAAATTATTGTTGTAGGAAAAATCCGGAAGATAGTTTTAAAGTTTTTATCAACTCTAAAACATTACATATAAACATATATTTATAGAGAAATTCTTTTGTAAAATATCACTTTAGATACTTATGGAAATAAATCTTTATGTTTAAGTCTTAATATTTACAATTAAGTCAAAAAACAAATGCCACATTCTATGAGTATGTAAATGAATTCAGTTTAGTCAACTTCAGTTCAACTTAGTTCAGTTCAACTATGCATAGTTATAAACTTAATTTGATATGCGTAGGTATGAACTTAATTTGATATGCGTTGTTATGATTAGGCAATGTTTATTTCAACTTCTGAAAGTTCAATTGAATTGAAATGAGTTAAACTGAACTTATTTCAATGTTACTTTATAACTACATATAACTGAACTGAATAAGTTAACTGAATTGAATTATATTAATTTGTAATCTAAAAGAACAAGGCCTAAGATTTCAAGTGTACATCAAACTTTCCACTTTACCTAAATTGTTGTGCACATAACTTTTAAAAAATAAGCAGACTGGACGGGGAGCAATGTGACATTGTATGTTTGCTCATTTAGTACATTTGATATACATGTTACCCATTTTGCTAATGATATGAAATTTATAAGAACTCAAGAGAAAAAAATCGGATCTTGGAATAAATCTGAAAATGTATTATTAGCTCTCAAAATTACAGATTCACATTACATTGCTTTATATAAGAGAAAAGTAAAGCTAGCTAATGGACTGATCTATGACTGGGATTGATGACTTCTACAAAGATAGAATGTTGGATTATAAGAAGGATCAATGGTTGTTGAAGGAGTGTGACTGTCGTGCCAGCTAGTCATAACAGAATTACAGCTCAAAAACTACTTGTTTGGTAGCTCTAACAAATTCTAACTAACTAGCATCATGCTGATGAAGAGCAGACTTCCAACTGCAGATATTTTCATCATCTTGCACTTGTGTTTGAGCTTGAGGCTTGAGATTCAATTACCAACATTCCCCCCTTTACAAAGAAAGTCATTGTGTTGGAATCTCAAGAGCTGTAGTTAATGTAGATAGGGAAACATATGAGAAGATGGCAATGCCTTTGTAAATATGTTTTCTAATTGCTGTTTAGTTAAAATTGACATAACACTTAAGAAGCCTTCTAGTACAATATTTTTCACTATAGTCTTCTCTTGAAAAAATGGATTCCTTGCAATAGCTATTGCAGCCTCATTGTCACAATACAAAGGAATTGGGATTGATTTTGGAACTTGAAAATCTTCAAGTAGAAAACTTATCCACTTAAGTTCACAAGCAGTTGTGCACATACTTCTATATTTTCTGCTATTGATCTGTTAATTGTTGCTTGCTTTTTACTTTTCCATAAAATCAATGAACTTCTAATTAGAATGCAATAACCATTAATTAATTTTCCAACTTGAATCACAGTTTCCCTTTAATTGAAAAACATTATATGCATCATAAATAAATCCATAACTTAAAGTAACTTTTAAGTATTTTAGACTATGTAGAGGATCCTGTGGAAGTAACACACTCATAAACCTTATATGCATCATAAATCTTCTCTATGAACATAAATACTAAATAGAGATGATGCATTCTAAAGTAACTTGGAGATGATGTTCATGAGGATCATATCCTAGCAAATTTGCCTTGTGCCGCAAGCTGCGGCTTGCGGGCCTTCCCGCAAGCCTAGTATGCGGACTTGCGCGCAGCCCATGCTGCGCTCATGCCGTGCAAGCGCTGCCTTGCGGCCTGCAGCTCGTTAGCGCACTTGGGCTGTCCCCGCGCGCTAGTAGCCCAGGAGCCCGTTGGCTTGCGGGGCAGCCGCGCAGCCCCCTTTTGAATAACCCATGTTCGTTTTTGGGACCCACTCGCAAGAGGAAAAATCCTTTGCTCGCTTCGTGCAACCTTTTCCATATATTCTCATAATTCCCTTTTAATTATTAATTTGGTTAAACAAAATAATAATTCTTCTCATTGATTTCACAACTTGTATTTTTGGTATAGACACAATCCATAGGTTCTTTACATGGTCCGATAAAAACCCAAAGTATAGAGCCGCTAGATGTTAACCTAAACTTAGCTTCCCATCTGGGAACCTTTAGGATCAGTGTTCCAGATCGTTATGGAACGCGATAGCTCTAGACGATCAAACGGGGTTTCTAACAAAGACGTATGATCCCCCGATACTTGGAACGTCATGTGCTAGTGACTTGATCCGGTTCTACTGTAGTAACTAGTATAATACACTCCTTCCATCATGTTAAGTACCATCCAGTTTATTGAGCTCAGATTAAGTGTTAACTCATGTAATAGCCGTAACTATCCTAGAATTAGACTTGTTCACGAAGAACACCACTCAGCGGTTTTGTATCTTGATCGATTAGAAACCCATTCCATCAATCGTATACTCTGATAAAAGATTTATGAGTGTGTCACTTCAACAAGGGGCTCTAAGGTACATCTCCATTATATTACTATATCAGGAGCGATGGATCACATCTTGACTACACAACTTACCAACATGTGATCATCGCTATACTCGTAATCACCTATGTTATCCTGATAGCTAGGGTATGAGTAAGTATGACCCAAAGTATAGCAACTCCTACATAAGGTAACCGGTATCTCAGGTCTGAGGATACTCGTACTGCTACTGCAATAAGACATGACACCAACACATGGATATAGTTATTTTCGAGTGTTTATCTTATGGCGGTCTCCAATGATTACCCGAATACATTCATGTGTTAACTCAAGGTTCCACCTTCAACTCGTGAGATCGGCTGCTTAGAACTAATCTAAGAAGTAAGCCTACAAATGCTAGTCTATCCACTCCATTGATGTCCAGTCTCAATGAAACTACGACTAGGGATATTTAGACTATTCATAGTAACACGTATGTGCAGTTCTCACTCCACATAGCTCCCATTGTGTCCTTGCACTTTTACGCTATGAATTAGTCACGGACTTTGTTTCATCAGTGCGCATATACATATTCAAACATATATGATACTAGTGAGATACAATAAATAGAAAGCACTGATAAGTAATAAAGATGTTTTTGATTATTATTAATAATTCAAAGCTGTTTGTACATTATAGCTAATAAAGACATATCACCCTAATTGCCTCTAGGGCACATATCATGTTTAACAATATCACACTTGCACTAGAGCTAATTGGCCAAGTACTTTATACCATACTCGTTAACATACTAGTCATGCTTAACCTGAGTCAATGATTTGTTTAGCTCATCCGCTAGATTCTGATCCGTTGGGACGTCTTCTAAAATTATCTTTTCTGGCTACTATCTCATTTACGAGATGGTACTTTCTGAGTATGTGTTCATTTCTGTGATAAGACCGTGGTTCCTTTGCCTGAGTAATAGCTCCATTGTTATTACAATAGATAGCTATCGGATTTACAATGCTGGACACCACGTAGAGATCACTAATAAATCTCTTAAGCCATATGGCTTGCTTAGCTGCTTCTAAGGTAGTTAAATACTCAGATTCTGTGGTTTTATTGGTAATCGTATCCTATTTGAAACTCTTCCAAACAACTGCCCCTCCATTAAACATAAACATATAACCTGACTAGGACTTATAATCATTATTGTCAAACTGAAAACTCGCTTCAGTGTATCACTTTAAAGTGAGATCACCTTCTCCATATACTAAAAACATATCCTTAGTCCTGCATAAGTACTTGAGGATAGTTTTAACAGCCATCCAGTACTTCTTACCTGGATCAGATTGAAATATGCTTGTGATGCTCAATGCATGTGAGACGTCAAGTTGAGTGCATACGATAGCATACATGATGGATCCTACCGCTGAGGCATAGGGTATTCCATTCATGCGTAGTCTCTCTTCTTGTGTTCTCGGACAATCAGATTTAGAAAGGTTAATCCTGTGAGACATTGGGAGATAACCCTTTCTTAACTGCTCAAGGTTAAATCTAGACAAAACCTTGTCTATGTATGTACTTTGTGAAAGACCTAGCAGTGTTTTGGATCTATCTCGGTAAATTTGAATACCAAGTATAAAAGTTGCTTCTCCAAGGTCTTTCATGGAGAACTTCTTTGACAACCACATCTTAACTATCTGAAGAAAAGGAATATCGTTTCGTATTAATAATATGTCATCGACATATAATACAAGGAAAAAGATCGCACTCCCGCTAGCCTTTTTATATACACAGGGCTCATTAGAGTTCGATACAAAACCAATTTCTCGAATTATCTCAACGAACCTAATATTCCAACTCCTCGATGCTTGCTTAAGTCCATAAATGAACTTCTGCAACTTGCATACCTTAGAGCCATCCTTAGATGTGAAACCCTCAGGTTGTGTCATAAACACATCCCTGTCCAGATTCCCCTGTTAAGGAATGTTGTCTTCACATCCATCTGCCAAATCTCATAATCGTAATGAGCGGCGATGGCAAGGAGTATCCTGATAGACTTCAACATGGCCACCGGTGAAAAGGTTTTATCATAGTCAATGCTTATTTTTGACTGTACCCTTTTGCAACCAGCCTTGCTTTATAGGTAACTATGTTACCGTCCATGTCAGTTTTCTCTTGAAAACCCACTTGCATCCTATGGGCTTAATCTCACTTGGAGCATCAACCAAGTTCTAGACTTGATTTTCGTACATGGAATCCCTCTGTGATCTCATGGATGAAAGCCATTTATTAGATTCTGAGCCTTTCATTGCATCTTTGTAAGTCTTGGGCTCATTATCTTTCATAAGAAAGATATGGTTATCATCAGTGATGACAAACCCATATCACTCGGGAGGGATTGGAGCCCGACCTGACCTACGCAATGTTAGTGTTATAATAGGTTGTTCCATGCTTACACTATCTCTTGTGTAATAGGTGTAGGTATAATTAGTTGATTGTTTGTTTAATCTACTTGAGTGCCTAACTCAAGAATGCCCCCACTAGCTTTCACAAGTATATGCTCATTCTCGAGGAGTTGATCATTTCTAGAAACAAGGACTTACTATTCCTTGGGCTCATAAAAGGTATACCCTATAGTCTCCTTAGGGTAACCCACAAATAGGCATCTATCAGACTTAGCACCCAGCTTATCTAAACTTGTCCTTTTAACATATGCAGGATATCCCCAAACTCTCAAGTGAGAAAGAGAGGGTTTCTTATCATACAATAACTCGTATGGAGTTTGATCAACTGATTTAGAGGGTACTCTATTTAGTATATAAACTGCGCTCTCAAGTGAATAACCCCAAAAGGATCTGCTGAGTTCTGCTTGGTTCATCATGGACCAAACCATATCGAGTAGGGTTTGATTTCTCCTTTTTGACACTCCATTATATTGAGGTGTATAAGGAGATGTCCATTGGGATAAAATACCATTATCCCTTAGATAATCCTGAAACTCCTAGCTTAAGTATTCACTACCTCGATCAGATCGAAGGGTCTTGATACTTTTCCCAAGTTATTTTTCTACTTTAGTTTTGAATTCTTTAAAAGCATCAAAACTTTCAAACTTGTGCCTCATAAGGTACAAATAACCATATCGTGAGTAATCATTAATAAAGGTTATGAAGTAGACGAAACCCTCATGCGACTTAACACTCATTGGACCACATACATAGGAATGTATTATTTCCAAAGTACTAGTGGCACGCTGACCCTTTCCTTTGAAAGGTTTCATAATCATCTTCCATTTTAAACAAGTTTCGCACACACCACAGGAAGCCCATTCCATTAGGCCAAAGTCTCCACATTTGTGTATTTTAGTTAAGCGAGTCTCATTTATGTGGCCTAGACGATAATGCCATAAGTATGAGGATTTCTCATTATCTAATTTCGATTCCTTAACAATGTTCATATTTAGAATTTCAGTTTTAGTATCTAGAACATATATGCCATTCAAAGATATTCCATAAGCATAAAGAATATTGTCACGCTGAATTTGACATTTATTATGAGAAATTAAAATTTCAAATCCTTCCGTTGCTAGAAGTGCAACAGAAATAATATTCTTAGTGACAGTTGGAATATAATAGCAATTGCTCAAAACCAAAACTAGGCTACTAGGCAAACGAAGGCTATATGTCCCTACAACTGTTGCAGTAACCCGTGCTCCATTTCCAACTTTAGGTCCATTTCCCTCTTTACAAACCTCATACTATTTTTCAATCCCTACATAGAAGTACAAATATGAATACCACAACCAGTATCAAATACCCAAGTAGACTCATAGGGAACTGTAGAGAAACTCTCTAGTATGAACATACCTCCAAATGTTAGAGCCACAGCTATCATCATCCGATGAGCTTGTTTCATGAGAAATAATTTTTTTCTTCAATTCTAACTTCCTCATGAGCTTTCTCTTGACTTTTAATTCTTTTAGTTTCTTCAACTTAAGGTCCTCAGCATTGGCTTACTCTTTGATTTTTTTGTTAAACTCAATTTCATAAATCTTGAGCAAATCCATTAGTTGGGTCAAGGTACAGTTAGGAGAACACTCCTTGAGCGTCCTTTTTGAAGGAGTCATATTTATTGGGTAATACCCTCAATACCATCTCTTTCAAAGACTACTCACCGTACTCAACTCCCAACTCTCTTAGTTTCTCGAAGTTGTCATAAATGTTTATAACCAACTCTACTACTAAGGTGTCTCCCCGCAATTGGATGTGGAACAGTTCATTCTCTAAACTTTCCACTGATTTGAGATGATGAATCATGGTTGCAAGATCCAACCCTTTGTACACTTGCGCATACCTTGGAAGCATATGGTCTAACATGACACATTTTCCCTTGTACTCCTCGTAATCATTCATCTCACATGCAAAAGCATTCTTGTCGGGGTGTTTGGGACTAGGATTAGTTAGAACATAATCCAGATAGTAGTTCTGAAGAACTCCTCTAACAGTCTAAAACCACTCATTGAAGTTATAAACATCATATTTGATGTCGTGAAGAGGGCCAATGTCAATGCGAGTATTTTCGTTAGTGATCATATTCAACCTAGATATAAGATAAAATTTGTTTAGACATGAGCATACATACATGCATTTAATATAAGGTCTTTAATTAAACACATAATTTCTTACTATTTTATCAACATTTAAATAGCCCATTCTATTCAAATTTAGAAAATTTGGTTAAACCAATTTTCCTTGGTAAGTAGCATCCATAGCTACTCATTATGACCCCCACTATCGCAGGTCAAGTCATAATAATATAACCTTGGTTGGAACCCGTCCATTTGCATCTCTTGCAATTTCTAATCTATTTGAGTTCTCTTTCTCGAGACGTGCTTACCCAATTGTACGACTCCTCAAATGTGTCTCCAATTCAGCATTATCTCCAATAATATGGACAAATAACCATCTTTGGTTAAGGAATTAACCCCATCTAGTCTCATGACCAAACACATGTTAAAGGAAGGTATGTTGTACATGTGCTTACATCCATTAGTAAGGCTCGTATCATGATTTATGACGGGAAGACATTTTTCCGCCTTAATATTATTGTAGGGATTTCATTGATGCCACTAGTCTCGCCCTAGTCTAGGTCTTATACGATGGATATGATTATGAAATAATAATTCCGGGCTATTAGGAATTATAAACTCTAAGGGAACATGCTCTGACTGGTATATCATAATCATTCCATTATGCCAAGACTCCATATAGCACTCAAAACAAACAAGGTCCATGTTTAAGTTTTTGCACCTATGTCTACATGTGTTAATTTTAACAACTTAAACCACGTTTGTAAAACCATATGCTGAATAAATTCTCACAATAGAGATCGACTAAGTCATAAACATCCCTTGGGTATACTCGAATCTAATACCGATGGTAACTTCTAGGTAGGAGAGGCCCCCTTAAAGTAAATGAGCAGGCTTGTCCATTCCTTGCTAAAATTACCACGGGCACTTTAATTCGTTATACCATGGATAATTATGATTTAAAGATTTCGTTCTTTAATTAAGTGAAGTACGGGAAGACCCTTAATTAAAGCATTTACCCGTGTAATAAAACATTGCTAATTTTATATGATAATCACCTAGACTAAGTTTGAGCAAAACCTTAATCTAGTTATCACATTATTTTCTATAACAGGAATTGAAACCTAAGTCATGAATAACATACTTTAATCAATTTATAGAAAATCACATTTTAACATATTACAATCAATCATGCATAGCATAAGGCAAGCTCTGATACCATTGCTGGTTAATCAAGATAGTAATTAAACATGCAAAGGTTGTAAGATGAAATTTCAAAACTTAAAATTAACCTAAGGATCTCCTAAGCATACCATGATTGATATAACCTAAGTTAAAATGTTCCATAGATGCTTTTAGGTTTA
This sequence comes from Euphorbia schlechtendalii, assembly GCA_949673415.1. Taxonomy (NCBI): domain Eukaryota; kingdom Viridiplantae; phylum Streptophyta; class Magnoliopsida; order Malpighiales; family Euphorbiaceae; genus Euphorbia; species Euphorbia schlechtendalii. Next base: position 28,887 of record CATIWQ010353204.1, read on the forward strand.
TAAAATATAAAAAAGAAATCTAGCATCTAAAGATTAAAGTATTACCAGTTGATGCATGCTTGATCTCTCTTTTGGTAGTGGCATTCCCTTTGAGCAATTTCGATAGCACAAGCTTCAAAACTAGGAGAGCCTCTATGACTTGATCTACACTGATCTTCACTGACCAAAACCTTGATGAGGTAGAACTCGTCGATTGACAGCAACTGCTAGACTACTTGTAAATCAACTTAAAAACCAAAACTCGAAAGCTCACTTAAACTTAGAGCCTTCCAAAGGAACTCTTCAATTTATTTGGAGAAACTTGTGGAGGATCTCGCACAACAAAAGAAGAGGAGAGTAGAAATCAGAGAGAAAAATAAGCTCTAAGCTTTTTTTAGTGTGTGAATAATGAGAGGCTTGAAGCTTATTTATAGGAAAAAATGGGGGAGTGTTAGACTCCCCTCTAACTCTACATGGGATGGGATAAATCCCATCCCATGTCTAGCGGGTCAACCGTGTGGGTATAGGTACCCGTGGGTTACCACAAGGCAAGCTGCGACTTACGGGCTTACGCGCAGGCTGCGTAAGCGTTGCCTGCAGCAAGCTAGAGCGCGCGCGGACCGCGAGCCTGTTGGCTAGCAGGCAATCGCGCAGGCCCCTTTTGAACAACCAGTGTTCATTTTTGGCCCACTCGCAACGGGAAATTATCCCTTACTCGTTTCGCGCAACCTTTTCCCTATATTCTCATAATTCCCTTTTAATTATTAATTTGGTTAAACCAAATAATAATTATTCTCACTGATTTCACAACTTGTATTTTCGGTATAGACCTAGTCTATAGGTTCTTTACATGGTCTGATAAAAATCCAAAGTGTGTGACCTCATAAGATCTCAAAGTATAGAGCTGCAAGAGGCTTACCTAAACTTGGCTTCCCATCAGGAAAATTTTAGGCTTAGTGTTCCAAACCGTTATGGAACCCGATATAGCTCTAGACGAATAAATGGGCTTTCTAGCAAAGGCGTATGATCCCCCGATACTTGGACCGTTACGTGCCTGTGACTTGATTCAGTTCTGCAGTAGTAACTAGTACAATACACTCCTTCCATCATGTTAAGTACCATCCAGTTTATTGAGCTCGGATTAAGTGTCAGCTCATGTAATAGCCGTAGCTATCCTGGAATTAGACTTGTTCATGAAGAACACCAGTTAGCGGTTATGTATCTTGATTGATTAGAAACCCGTTCCCTCAATCGTATACTCTGATCAGAGGTTTATGAGTGTGTCACTTCAACAAGGGGCCCAAAGGTACATCTCCATTATATTACTATATCAGGAGAAGTGGATCCCATCTTGACTACACAGCTTACCAACATGTGATTATCGCTATACCTATAATCATCCGTGTAATCCTGATCGATAGGGTATGAGTAAGTATGACCCAAAGTATAGCAACTCCTATATAAGGTAACCAGTATCTCAGGTCTGAGGATACTCGTACTACTACTACAATAAGACATGACACCAACACATGGATATAGTTATTTTCGAGTGTCTGTCTTATGGTGGTCTCCAATGTATTACCCGAATATATTCATGTGTTAACTCAAGGTACCACCTTCAACTCTTGAGATCGGCTGCTTGGAACTAATCCAAGGAGTAAGCCTACACATACTAGTCTATCTACTCCATTGATGTCCAATCTCAATGAAACTACAACTAGGGATGTTAGACTATTCATAGTAACACGTATGTGCAATTCTCACTCCACATAGCTCCCACTATGTGCTTGCACTTTTACGCTATGAATTAGTCACGAACTTTGTTTCATCAATGCACATATACATATTCAAACATATCAAAGCGCATATACATATTCAAACATATCAATGCGCATATACATATTCAAACATATATGATACTAGTGAGATACAATAAATAGAAAGCACTGATAAGTAACAAAGATGCCTTTGATCATTATTAATAATTCGAAACTGTTTGTACATTATATCTAATAAATTGCCTGTAGGGCATACATCATGTCTAATAGTTGCAAATCACAAAAAGTTTCGAAACAACGATGCAAGAAGTAGGTTCGAAGTCCAATTATCATGCCCAAAAGAAGCTCTAACCCCATTCCCAATAATGACATGGCTGTTGGAGCAAAAGTGCACTCAAAATGTCTCGTTACGGAAGCAACAAGTTACTATATTCCTCCTAATTGGGGATAATCTAGACGATTGAGTTTTAATAAGGTCATTCCAAGACTCGAAGCCATGAAAAGAAACACTAATCGAATGCCATAGCGACTCACGACATATCTCTCTCATTTTCCATAGCCATATGCAAAGGATGCTTCAATTTACTAACTTATGGTACCGAATGTATAATCCCCCTAGACTTTTTGCTAAATTAACGGTTGCCCAGCTCACTTTACCAATCTCGTTAACATTTGGATCACCACGCCATAAAAAGTTCCTTACTAATCTTGTTAAAATAACATTGATCGAAGAAGGCAATAAAAAAATTGACATTAAATAGATAGGGAGTGATGCAAGTACCGACTTGATAAGAACTAGGCATCCCGCGTAAGAAAGACAATGACCCTTCCAATTCGATAAGCGCTTCTTGAACTTTGCAATTAGAGGATCCCAACATGTTACCGGCATGCGTTTAAGGCAGAGTGGAGCACCAAGATATGTAATCGGAAATTTTTCAATCCGACAACCCATGGTAGAGGCACACGAATGCATAAAGGAGTCCGAACAATTAATCCCTAGAAGCGAGCTCTTGTGGTAATTAATTTTGAGTCCAGAAATCAGCTCAAAACATTTCAAAATCCGCATTAAATGGAATGATTAGATTTAAATCGGCCGGTAGAAAGCAAAGCGTATCATCCGCAAACTGGAGTAGAGAGATGTCTTATTGTGAAGGCTCTAAATCGAATCCCGGAAGCAATCCCTCTCTAATACTAGTGTCTATCAATTGTTTAAGGCCTTCGACTGCCAAAATGAAAACAAAAGGCGAAAGAAGGTCGCCTTGTTTAACCCCTTCATGTAAACGGATCGGTGCACTTGGAGAGTCGTTTACGAGAACGGACGTACTCAAGTTTTTCCTACAATTGGATAGCCAAGAGATCCATTTGTTGTCAAAACCCATCCTCAAAAGAATCGCATCTACATAATTTCTACGAGACGTAATCAAAAACTTTATGAAAGTCCAACTTAAGTAAGAGGAAGGAGTGACGAGAAGAATGGATGTAGTTTACAATTTCCAGAGCTAGATATGAGCACTCATGTATACTGCGACCTTTGATGAATGCAAGTTGATTTTCGAAAACTACGTGTGGCAGAATCGGTTGGAGACGCAATGCCAACAACTTTGCTACAATTTTATGCACTCCATGAATTAGCGCTCGGCCTGATATCTGTCAATGAAGCCGCCCCTGGAATTTTCGGATTTTATACACTCCATGGTTTAGCTAATGGATTTTTATAAAACTAAGATTCGCTATGGGGATTGGATTTTGTTCATGTTTGCTAAAATGTTAATGATATGTTGGAGAAGATGACATTATTGAAAGAAAAATAAGTTGTAGGGACTTAATGATATTTTTGGGATTTTTTTTTGAACATACGCCATATTTTCATTAAAAAGGCTTGCCGATAAGTGTAATACGGTCTTTAAAGTGAAAATGGTTTTGTTGCTTTCAAGGGATTAAAAGATGGATTTTCGCCAAGTTCGGGGGTTGAGAGAGCCATCTGAAAGTTGAGGGGCTTTGTGAAAAGTTTATGCATTTAGTGTAAAATGGGTGGCTTGTTATAAATGAATGAAATAATTGACACCAAATAAATCCATTATTTAAGTAAATAATATCACGGTTCTCTTGTCACTCTATGCCCACATAAAGGGATCCTCAGCTGCTTTAACTTCATCAATTAATCCCTTCCCAGTTTGCCTATTTACAAAACTGAAACTGAAATAAAGTTCTGTAGTATGCATGCGGGCACCGAAACACTTCTTATTATTGTATTATATGTTGCATTGTATGACTATCAAAAGATCACTATCCAATTTGGAAAAATAATGAAGGAAATGAAGTGGTTGTTTGTTTTATGGAGAGAAGAAGAAGCAAATTGAGATACAGATATAGATAGGCATGTGAACAAATGGGTCATCCTTTCTCTTTCCCTATCTATTTTTCATCTTCTTATCTTTCCTTTTCTATCTTTATATTCTTTTTATCATTTCTCTTCTGCTATCTTCTTCATTTAATGCTTACATTTTTATCATCTACCCACACACTTAAGTTATAATAACTCTATCTACCTGTTGTATTTCACCCGGTAATATTGAATGTTTATGTGAGAAGAAATTCATATTCAATTATCCTATATATCTAAGAGAGAGAGGGTTGATGAGTATTAAATGTGATTAAGCCGCGAAATGTATCATTTCACTATAGATTCTCGTCCTTTATGCTTACAAATATCTAAAAGTTTATTTATTTATTTATTTACTATTTTCTTGAGTAAATTTATATATTTATCACCTTTGTTATTAGAATCATACAAGTTAATTCAACCAATTCAACTACAACTCCATCTTTTTTAAGTTTGTACAATTACATTTACATTAGTCACAAAAAAATAACCCCACTTCACTTCATATGACTCGAAATGTGACCTCTAGATTCGGTCTCAGCCATTAAATTGTGACATTTGCCACAACTATAACCTGGCCCGGCCATTGCTCTAATCAGTTTGATATAAAATTGTTATGAAAAAAAGGCATTTTACAACGAAAATATCAAAGGAACTAACCAGTTCAATTTCCAGTCAAATAACACTTTTTTTGAGGAATTCATAATAAAAAACCGAAGCCTTGCCAATTTGTTGTTTAATCTAAGAATAACATTGAAATATATTATAGTTTTACACGTCTTAATAATTAAAATGACACATGAATATAAGGTTAATGTGATTTATTTGTTTATATCTAGATAGTCGTACAATATTTGTGTGTACTACTAACAAATCAGCTAATTAGATCAAATCCAATTAAGATGTACATGTTTTTTGTTTTTATATGTATTTGAATTAATGCATTACTCTACAACTGCAAACAATATTCCTAAATATGACTATAAACACATTAGAGATATGAAATGCTACTTTTGAATTCTTTAAATATATTCTTAAATTCATTTAACAAAAATACCATATTATCTAAAAGATGCAGTTCAGTTGACAATATAATTATATGTGAAAAAGACTTAAATTTGATTTTCATAAAATATATTGTGGAGAAGGTCAATTTAACAGTGACTAAAACATGAAAAATTAATTTAACAAATATATTTGTTGATTATAAAAACCAAACCACTGTATTCATAACAATGTTTTAAAAAGCGCTAGGCGTTAGTCGGGTGGTCGAAGGTGAATCGGGGCCTAGGCGGACTTAGGTGCTAGTCAGTAGGGTTTAGGCGCTAGGCGTAGCCAGGCGACGACCCTCAAAATAGCGCCTAGGCGGGGCCTAGACGGGGATTTTTAAAACAGTGATTCACAAATAAATTTTTTATAATTAGTAATATAATATCAATTTTAATAATGAGACGGTATTGGATAAGTAAAATTTAGATCAATTATGCAAATACAAAAGAAAATAAATTTACTAAAACAAAGTCAATGAGACACATTGTATTTTGAAATGAAAAGAAATTTGTAGAAGCTGAAATATGATATATGATCAAATCAACTAACTTTATAGATGTATTAATTGAATCAAATAAAAAAGTAACACATTATTAATACATCAAAAACCAAATTTTTTATTTGTTGATTTTGGTTGACAGATTTTTCCAGTTGTGCACGAATGGGATGGCGTGGCCCAAATCAATACTCTCACTCAAGTCCATTATTATTGAGCCTAAACTTTGTTTGTTGTTCCAATCTGCTAAAATGAAACATACATGAGTCATTGACACAACTATTAGGGGAACTTATGAAAATATTAGAAAATAAATATCTCTACTTTTTGGAAATATAATTACTTAAAAACATTAATAATACAAATCAATTTTTTAAAATCAACTTTTTTTTTGTTTATACCACATCTCAAAACCTTTTTCACTGTCATCTCTTTCTCTTCTCTGCCATAGACGAAATAGATCTACTCCACCTCCGGCAGTTAATCCAACTCCATGTTTTCCGACGGTATCTCCATATTCAACCGTTGTCGTCGTCGCTGCCATCAGTCCGTCACAAAATTTGATCAACCTAATATGGTTCAAGAATTTGCAAAGCTTTTTTTTCATTCCAATCAGAATTAGTGGTCGTCGATTGAAATTGATATGTTGGAGCATAAGGCTTCAATTGAAATTGATATGTTGGAGCATAAGGCTTCAATTTGGGGGTTGTTGATGACGGGAATAGATGCAGAATTTTGGCACACGAATTGAATAGATAACATTTGAGCTATTTCTCTAATGCGTTCAAGAGCTCACCTTTAATTTTATGCAAGCTTGTTTGGAACATCTTAATAGAAACTAAAATAACCCACTTAAAGTTTCCCATGTGGGATAAAAACCTTTTAAAAGTAAGTTAAAACATCAAGTTTTCCAACTGCTGATGTTGTCTCTGTTGCTAACAAGTTTATCGATTTCTTGTGCATCTAAAAACCCTGGAGCCAAACTATGCTGTGATAAGTGCAGGAATGATGCCTCTTTGCCAAGGCATAAAAGGTGTGTTTTGCTGGTCTAGTGTGTGATGCGATTCACAATGTCGTACGAGTTTCGAGTTGAATCGTTGAACCATAGATCTGAGAAAAAATGTTTCAATTGCGGTTACATTATGAGAATTACCAGACTGGAAATTTGTACCACTAGAAACAGAGAATTGCTCTCTCAATATAAAATCATTATTTTTTTATACCAATTGCCATTGTAATGTTTTTTAGGCTTTATAATGGTTTATTTTGGTACTCTGAAGAATCTTGTTCCGATCAACTTGGCAGATGATTTTGGATTGCAGTTTCTTGTCTAGTTTGTGTTGCAATTAGAGAACTGCTTCATTTATGTTCATGTCATTAGCTCTTTTTATGAAAAAACTTGAATACAATTGTAATTAAAAAGGTATAAGGCATTTGTGAAATGTTTTTTCATGAGAAAACGAGTACTTGTGAATAGAAAGAACCAATTGGCTATATAAATGCCTTGTAACACTCTTATACCATTTGCTTACTACTTTTTTTTATAAAGTTCTTATTCCTAGTATGATAGCTCTTTAAGGCATTCGAACAATGCTTTTTGTGAGTGTTTTAATAGTAATTCCGAAAAGTATTGAAAAATAAGTTGTATAAAGGCTTTATACCACTCTTATACCATGTACAAGGCTTTGTGAAAAAGGTTGCAAAAATGGTATAAGAAAAAAGCATGTATAAACATAATCATTAAAATCATTTTAATACTGAAACAAAAATAACAAAATTTTTTTTTCTAAATAAAAGCATAAATTTGATTCTTTGGTATGTAAAAACAAAATAAAATTATTCTATGTATTTGATTAATATTTCTCTAACAATTTCTAATAAAATGTGATAACAAGGGGCATATAGCAAACCCACGGGCATCAAGAGAATCTCAGTCCATGACTTGGGTAATGAATTATTGCAGTTATGTCATCTCAGTAGCGCAACAACCTATAAAATGACACATTCATAGGTTTGAGATAACAAATTCTCCACTCATTCTTATAATTACCTCTCTCTCTCTCTCTCTCTCATGTACTTGATCTAAGCATCGTAGAGGATTCGTCGGACATCCGACTAAACATTTCTATCTTGTAGATTCAATCACCCACATCAGAGCTCTATATCAAAATGCATTGCCTATTCTAAGATCCTAATGCCCGTCTATAGAATATGTTCTTTTCAACTGTGATTTTGCTTCTCCACAATAAGAGAAAAACTCCTCTATATAATTTTCACGGGAAAAACCCCCTATTTAATCCTTTTGGTAGAACCCTTTTACCTTTCGTGGCTTTGTGGTATACTCGTTACCTTATCAGTTCAGTGGTTTTCATTGCATTTCCTATATTGTCTTTTTTTTAAACAGACTTTATCTACCTATGCCTTGTAGGATCCACATGGAAAAAAATTGTTGATGTGTACAAAAAGGAGGTTAAAATAAATAAATGAAAGTCAATCAAGGGATTCAAATGAAATAAAACCAAATCCATGTTGAACCCCTTTTCTCTAATTCACGTAATCTGCTTCTCAAACTGGACCCTTTTCTATTTAACTCAGACAGCAATTCAGGGTCATGGATTGTTTGAGCTAGCTATTAACTTGATTGCATTTTTCCATTTTATTCCGCATCTGGATATTAAAGATTCTAATATATTCCAACCAAAACACAGCAAACGTGTTCATTTTTCGTTCAAATCTGTTATAAAATCGAATCATATTTCTCTGCATTTTGAATATCCTCTTTAGAAATAGAAAGAAAACCTTGATGAATCTTCTGTTCTTGAACTTATTCGTCAGCATCTTCTTGGTGACTTTAATTCTACAGCTCTACTGATTCCTTTTTTATTGGTATTGATTTCATTATTTTAGTTTTCGATCACTCTCTTCAAACAAATTATTTCTCCAATTTAATATTATGATCCTGTTAATGAATTCCCTCCTGAAATTTCTAGCTTTCACCCAAATTCAAACTCACGGGAATAATTTAAGTTTGTAGAGTCTAACCCTTAGCGCCTCCTAGGGTTTCGAGTCTTGCGCAGTCGCTAGTCTAGTTTGTTCTGATTGATTAGCTGGATTTCGGCGGCTGTTCCGATGAGTACTGTGGATTCAGGAGACCCCATAAATGAGATTAGAAACCGTTACAGAGAATAAGAGTTGGAGGAAGATGGTGATGAAGAAACTCCGGTAACTATTCCCAAACAAGTCGCACCATTATCAGAATTCTATTATGTTGCCCGATTATGTATGTAGAAAGATTTCAACGATGTGTCGTTTCAAAGAACAATATCGAAGCTTTGGCTGCCTAAAGAAGGGATGAACATACTCAGAATTGGCCCTAATCACAGATTCTTACTCACCTTCTATCATAGGGTTGATTATGAGAGAATATGGTATGGTTCACCATGGAATTTCAATAACAGACTTTTGATTTTGGCTCTAAGAAAAGCATAGGAAGATCCCGAAGCAGTGGAGATTAGATTTGTTCCAACTTGGATTCAGTGCTTTGGTGTTCTGGTGGGATATGTTCGATGCAAGTGTGTGAAGCAATTGGAGGATTTGCAGGAAGTTTTGTTGAAGTAAATAACTTTAAGGTAACTCGGCCTCTATGCCTATGTGTCAGAGTGATGATAGATACTTTGAAACCTCTTAGTAGGAAAATGAAACTGAATATCAATGGATGTGCCTCGGTCACTCTAATGTTCTAATATGAGAGGTTGCCCAAAATTTGTTTTATTTGTGGTAGTTTCGATCACATGGAGACAATCTGCCCTTTGCTCTATGTATCAAATGTAACACCAAAGCGTATGTATGATACTTCGATTAGGGCCATTGCAAGAAGGAATATGATTATAGATGACAACCGCTATCTGCGGGATTCTAACAGACAACGTCTGGTTCCTACGTGACTGAACAGCAAAACAAGGCTAGTGGAAGAAGTTACAGTGGATTTGGAGGCAAAGGCTATTGTGGCAGTGACTACTGAGATGGAAGAGGATGAAAATGAAGCAACTGATTGGAAAGATCAAAAGAGGAAGAGAATTAAGGAGTTCAGTAGTATTATGAGATCGGGTAAAGAAAACGCCAACTATGAAAATGCAGCGAGCTCTACAACGCGAGCTCACCAATCGCCATGAGGATTCTAAGCTGGAATTGTCAAGGGTTGGGTATGGCCCCGACAGTTCAAGAGCTTGAGGACTTGGTGTCCTCTTTCATACCTGATCTAGTGTTTTTTATGGAGATTAAAGTTGGTAGAGCTAGAGTAGAGTATGCAAAAAGGAAGATTCATTTTGAGGGAATTTTCTATGTACCTCATACTAATAACGGTGGATGTGTTGCTTGAAGACACAGTAGGTATTTTGGGGTAAATCACACACAAACCGTGTGTTTAGGTTTCATTAATATATAAACATAAGTATACAATAAAGAATAGACTTCTATATACAATAGGAAGCTACACTACAAAATAGGAGTTAATTAACTCTTTCCTATATACAAGCGTATATCTATCACCCCCCCGCAAGTTGGGTGGGCAAAGGAAGCACAGCCAACTTGTCACGAAGAAGCGCAAAACGATGCCAAGATAGTGGTTTAGTCAGAATATCTGCAATTTGATCATCGGTGGAAATATGACGAACAATGAGTGATTTGGAGGCCACCCGAATAAATCATCATAGGAGACTACTGTCATACGTGCTTCTAACGACCTACAAAAATCGCAATATGCACTATGCGGACCACTCAAACCATCCAAGATTGCATCCACAAGATCCTCATCGGAGACATTATATTGAAGGGAAATTAATCTATCAACAATAAACTTTGCACGTTGCATATAAGCTGAAATAGATTCGGTACCTTTCTTAAGTGAGTGCAATTGTTGTTTGAGATCTCGAACTTGAGCGCGAGACCCGGAAGCGTATGTGCGTTCCAATTTTGTCCAGGCTTCACGGGCTGAT
>CATIWQ010353212.1:0-15146 GCA_949673415.1 Euphorbia schlechtendalii
TATATATCACCACATTCTAGGTTGGTACTTATTTTATCAGTAACATACATATATATATATATATATATATATATATATATACTCTTGTGCAAAGCTACTGAACTACTAGTACTTGAATTTGCAGTTACTGTACAAAATAACCTGCTATTATATGTGCGAGTGTCATGAATTTTTTTAGCTAGGTATGTATAGCAGTTAATGTATATTTTAGCTGATGTACACACTGGTTAATTCTTTCCCTAAAATGTTATATAAAAATATTGAGAAGGTGAATTAAAGAAAAAAAAAATATACTGACAACTTCCTCTAATTAACAGCATAGTTATATGTTTCAGATTTACCTATAATAACAAGTGTTTATTAGCTAGGTCAACTTGTTTATGAACATAGTAAAACAGATTCTAAGTGCAATACAAAGTGTGTCAGCTATTGTATATATGTTACTTATGGATTTATCTCTTCACATTAAATTTTTAGATTCATGTTCCACAATATCTAGTTTTATGATTCGAAATCGATATTCAAAGATAGCTTTTGGACTGGTTTTGCTCTCAAAAAATTATTAATATTATATCTAAATTTGAGGTGATTTAAAGTTGTAAATTAAACTAATCTTGATCCTAATTCAAATTTGAATAGTTGAAATTTAGACTATTTTTAAATACTAAAAACTTCTTTAGTAAAAGAACCAATTTTACAACCAACTATACTTTTTTGTAAAAAAAAATATTGAGGAAACCCTTAATTAATGACTCTAATTTATATCTTTCAACACACCTAAGTTGCACAGTAAATATAGAGCAAAAGAAATCCCAAGAGCTATTTATTCGACGTAAATTGCACCCTTTGGCATCAAATTGTTATGCTAATCTCTATTTGTAAACCATTTCATGCTTCACAAAAATTTTTGTAGACAGAGAGTACTACTAGCTAGGACCAACGAATATCTAATCAATTATTCTATTGTTATTGTGATAAAAAAAAATGGGGGATTTTGTTTTGCATGATATAATTAAAAAAATTTGGCAGTTAGGGTTTTTGTTCTATAAGAACAGAAAAATAGAGAATATAGTAATAGATCTGGATGTAATAAATTCAAGGTCGAACAGACAACGAGACCAAGGCGAATTTGCAAGAGACTGCTGAGTTGATAAGAATAGCAAGGAATCCACACTCACTCTGGTAATTGATCAGTGATATATATCGCTCATATTGACTACCCGTTGGATAAGTCCTGACTATATGTATAGGTGCAATAAAACCACCTAGAGAAACCAAAAATAAAAGGAAAGAAAGAATCAGATATATATGATGGTAAAACTGCATATATAAAAACACATAGGAACATGCTAAAATTTTAGATAATCCTAGAACTTGATCACAAGTAAACAAAAACCATATTATTGACAGAAGAAGATGAAAAACCCAAAAAATTGAGAACACCAAGTAAGTTAGTTAATTACCTAATAGAGGAACAAGATAGGCTTCAGAAATTTCAGAGAGATTAGAGAAATTGGTGTGCATAAAAGGGAAATGAGGGCCGAAATTTATAGAGAGATAAGAGAGATATTGTTAGAGGATGCACACGTGTGAGTTTTGTTAGAGGTGAATATTTCACACGTGAGAAATGGTTTGACTAACAGATGACACAGACAGTGAATTGTTTTTAGTGTGCATTGCCTCATCTTAACACAACTACCTCCCCCAGTTGTTTTTTAATTTCATTATTTTTGCCATATTTCTTGATCCAACAAGTAAATTTTCTTTATATAATTCTTTTAAATAATATTAATAATATTTTAAAAGAATAGGGAGTAGATGGAAAGGAAGATGGGTAAAGAGTGTTGAAACTGAAATGAAGGAATTGCAAAAGAAAGAGAGGTTTGGTTAGGTGTGCTCATGAGAATGTTGAAATAATACATGTGGTGTATGAATTATTCAATCTTCAACTCTTTGGTGAAATATCTATATCCTCATTTGACGCACTTACTCAATTTTACTTTGTTAAGCATTTATTTAACAACTCAAAAAACTGAAATATCTATATCATTATTTGGAGCATGAATATGTTTTGCTAATAATGCATGAAATTGTCGACCCTCAGTGATCCGTTAAATTGTCGTGCTAAAATTGATATGTCAAGCACCAAATATAGTAAAAATTAAATATATCATTTACATATACATTACTCATAGATCCGTAAAAGTAGATTCTACAAAAACAAGTAATGTTTAGTCCACTATCCTATTAACTTTTTAGTCAGCATGGGTTTGCTTACTGATGTTTAAAAGTTGATATCTAAAAAAAAAAAAAAAACTGTGAGCTTTTATATTTTGAAAATTATTTCAAGTTTGCCTCAGTTACCAACTTCTGCATCTACCTACCTTCAGTTTCAGCCATGCCCTTCACCTACATTTTCCATTCCTAGAATACCATAAATTCTAGCGTACGCAAAGAAGTAGGACTTTACCAATTACCAAGTGATAATCGGGATGAGACATATGGATCGAATCTGGATTTTATAAATTACCCAATTTGCACGCACTTATCAAATATTACCTATCTTATTCAATCATTTACTCATTTACTTTTCTCAACTATCCACTCTTAAATACATAAATTTATTTTCATTTTTGATGTATTTGATAATTGATATAAATTATAATAAATTACAATAAGCTTGTGGTAATAATAATATAAGAACTATGATTGAACATTATTAATCAATTTAAATGTTTTGATCAAAAGGTTCCAAATATGGTATCATAGCTACTTGAACCTTGTAGAGTTGTAGTCAAGGATTAAAATCCTAGCAACCCTATATGTTGAATCAAATTTCAACACATTGTAGAGTAGACATGGTGCACCAGCTTCAAGCCCGAGAGAGATTCATGTGCAGGAGAGTGCCAAGAATAATATATGATTTGTGATTAAGCATAACCTATTAGACAAGGACAAACCTATAGGGCGTGGGCCCCCCGGGTTACTACAAATATATATTTGGGAAATACAACAAAAAAGAAATTATTTTTATTTTTTATATAAAAAAATCATATTTTTGCCTTCACAAAATAACAATTTTGTTATTTTTTTTTCATAATTTCATTTTTACCTATTTTTTCATATACCTGATGAGAGCACGGTATTCTTGGTCCCTCTCGCAAATGATGATCTCTTCAGACTTTTGCGACCCATAATCAGGGCTAAGATGACATCGAAAAAAGTTTTCCCAGTTTTTCTTACCTTTCTCACATGTTAAAATATTTAATTTAATCATTAGTTTATTTTATTTTTATAAGTTTGGTTCCTTTTTTCCTTTGTTAGGAATAAAACAAGTGCTTTTAGCCTTTAAACGCCTTGTTTTATTCAATTAGAATATTTACAAAATACATAAAAATATTGAATATTATATTTTTTATGTTAGAAAAGTAAAAAAATTGCATAAAAAGTTAAAAAAAAGTCATTTGCATTTGTTGTTAGGGGACACCTAGGCCTCGAGGGTCCTCCGAGACCCGGTGCCCCTTCCGCTGCTCTAGGGCCTCTCCTCCTAGACCGGCACCGGTGTAGTTAGATTGGTGGTGGTACTCTTTCTAGGTCACCGCAGGCCAAACTAGAGGGGCACCGGGTTTTTACCTGATTTTTCCATTTTTTACCATTTTTTATCCCGTTTTTCCACTTTATTTTTTGGCCAACCTAAAATGATTTAAATAAGCTCAAACTTTCAGGAGAGAGGGGGGAGCATAATTTTAATAATTTTGGGGATAGAGAATATTTGAGAGAGAGAGAAAATAGGAAACTTATGAGAAAAGTTAAGGAAAAAGTGTGAAAAATCAATTTCTTTGATTTCTCTCTCATTTTCTTGAATGAATCCTTGTTTTGGGTATTGAGATATTGGGTGGATCGTTCAAATACCTTTTTATAGAACCTAAAAACACTTAAAAAAATCAATCTCTAGCATTTTTCTTTACTTTTTGGTGTTTAATCCACAAATACTTCAAGGAATCAATAAAAAAAAGGCTTGGGATGACTCTTTTCTTGGCGTTTCTGGCTCCAAAATCATTGAGAACATGTTGGAGGGATAAGCTTCTGAGTTTTTGGAAGATTTTTGTGCTTGATTGTGTATTTATTTTTGTGCTTTTAGGGGTGAAAAATGGAATTTCGCTCGGTGCCCCTATAGCTAGACAGGTTCCCTTGTAGTCAACTACAGGGGCACTGACCAACTACGAACTACATGGGCACCGATCCAAATTTTTTTTTGTCTTAGTTTAAAAGTTCATTTTTCACATATCTTGTGCAAAGAAACAAAAAATTTCGACAAAATCGTGTACTCCTCGTGGCCTTTGGAGCTCAACCAACGCCCTTGTAGGTGACCAGGCCACCCTCGGGGAGTTAAACTGGTGCTGATCTAGGTGGTGGCCAACCAGACCGTCGACAGCCTAGCTATAGGGGCGTCGGTTAGTTTTTCGGCCAGGACCCCTTTTATGCCTTTTCACCTAATATTCCTCGATAACCAACTTCACAATATGCCATGTAAAATCAATAATTAAAATAAGCAAGATTGGGTCTGAAATAAATTTTTTTTGCAAGAAAAGTCTCTCAGAATCCCCAGATTTCACTTTTAAAAATCAATCGAGCGCAACGCTTTCAATATCACCCTAATCTATCCCTTTGCATGATTAATTGAGTCTTCTTTGTATTACTAACCTTGCTTAAGATGTGCCATATAAATTGTGCTAACCCCTTATGTATGCAGGCTAGATGTATGTTAGGATTTTATTCCTTCGAGCATCGTCTTTGTAAAAATAAATGTATTTGTAGAAAAATTGAATTTAGGACCATTTGTATTAAAAAAATGTATTATTTAATTCCTACCCCTTAGGTTAAAAGCCTTTTATTTTATTGTTTGCATTTATTTTCTCTACCTGTTTGCCAAACAGAAATCGAAAACAACTAGAAATATAATCGAAATACTTTAAAAGGATTAACCTTAAAGACGCTCGAGGTTGTATTACCTTAAAATCCCCATCGGTTTTCATTAAACTTAAAGATGCTTGAAGTCGTATCACTTTAGGGAACACGCCAACATACGTATCCATTCATTTTGCGATGCCCAAATCGGTATCTAAAACTTCACCCAAATTGAGTCATATACTCAAATAATTCATTTCACCACATATGTGATCCCAAAATCCACAAATATCAATTCATTCACTCATCTACACATCATAAGGGTACAACACATTGGTTTACCCGAAAACAAGAGTCCACACACCTAAGTTATCGTAAAATGTGATTATTACATTGGTAGGCCACACCACCATTTCCTTCACCCACACTAAAAAAACCAAATATATTCACTTCACTTCACCACATTCAAGTTCTTCTCTTGATATATCACATGGATCTTCTTGACCTCCACACCCAACGTTGGGATATCAGTTCATCACTTTATGAGTGTTCAAAAAATCTTTAGGAATCATAAATCTTTTAAACATCAAGACATTCATGTCATGATTCAATCTTTGGTTAGGAATTCAGTGTGGGTTCGATAGAAGGAACTTCTTGTTTGTTTGTCACCAAGGGTGATCATAGCCATTCAAGAGGGTAGTCCATGCTCGGTTACGTGTGAGGGGCCTTTTTCAATCTTCAGTCAGTCAATCGGATTCTCACAACTAGATATCATGGTTAATCCTATCGGAGATGATGTAAGCCATCAAGGCGATCAACAACAGTACCTGGCCAATCCCAATCAAGGGGGAGGTCCTTAGTTTGGAAACAAGGGAGATACAGATGTAGCATTGAATAGGATGTTATCTAACTCATAATTTCATGTTACCCTCTAGATATTGATGAGGGCACTCTATGCTGAAGAAAGGAATTCTAACAAGATTTCTGAATTTAAGCTTCCTCCTCCTGTTAATGAACATAATTCTCAAGGGGATATCCAACTTCAATTGGGATCATCCAGAGTTCGTCCCATTGTTAGCCAAGGGTATTCTTCAACTCTAGAAGTCAATCTAAGTTCTCTCTTGAATAAAGGAACTCACTCTTGAAAGCCGGTTCAGGATAGTTTGGTCATCTTTTGCAAGGTCAAGGATCAGGATATTAGAGCCATTTGAATGAGAATTCTCATAGTGTCTTCAAATACGAGTTGTTAGGGCAAGCCACACCCAAATTTTTTTATGCAAGCGGTTTCTATGCAAGCGGTTTTTGGAGTAGTTATTGTCTCTCTGAATTTTAGTCGTTTTGTGAGCATGTCACCAGCTTATTTTGGCTTGGGATCTCAGATACATTTCCCTACCATGAACGTGCCTTCTTCGCAAGGTTTGCATCTCAACCCTTATCTTTTCCGATCAAAGGGGCACCTCACTTCCAAATCCCCTTGACCAAGCTCGCCACCTTTGAGAATCAGTACCAAACCTTTCACTAGTCACAAACAACTCCGCAATTTCTAGTCTCATCGAGGGGAACTACTTATACTCAGTCTCTTGTATTTTGCCCAGCTAATCTCGACTCAAAATCAAGAAGTATTTGCTCAAGGGGGTTAGAGGATTTATTCCCCGAGGTATATCCCTTGAAATGACAAATTTATGGTAATATTTTCTTACCTCGCAAGCTAATCTCATTTCTGCACATTCTCAATTGCCTAATCGAGCAAGAGATGAAGATGGAATGCTCGAAAACTTCACGATGCTTGAATTGATAAAGCATAAGGGGGAAGGGGGTCATATGAGTTACAATAAGAATTATCAAACTATGATGCGAAATATAGAAATGGTCAAACAAAGGCAATGAGAGCTTTTCAAGTTCTACTATGAAAGATGGATGGCTTTGCAAGTCCCCCTAAAGGATAGACTTAATTTCTTAGAGATGATCATAGAGCTACTTGATAGAGCACTTCTATTCTACAAAGTATGCTTGGGGATTAATCAATAATCCATCTACAATGATGTGCTTATCAAGGCCAAGAAGTTGGAAAAAGTTCTCAAGGTTGAGCAAACCTCCAACCCAAACCATGAAAAGATGGGGTACAAGAGGACTACCAAAAGGGGTAACATATGCTTCTATTCCTCAAAGAAAGAAAAGCTACAATTCAAGTTGTAAAGCTAATTGATGTAAGTGTTATCCGAACATTAAAAGAAGATAAACCCAATATCTCCCCTAATGTCTTGCCTTTCACTTAAATCTTTGCTAAGCTTCGAGAGCTTAGAATGGTAGACAACTTTAAGCCATTTCCCAACCATATGCTAATGAATGGAAGAACTTCTGTATTTATCATGTAGCGGTGGGCCATCACATGAATTATTATGAAAACCTACTTAGGGATATTCAAAAGTTGAAGTCGAGCACTGACGACAATCCACCTTCCCATGTTAAAAAGAAGGTATCAGCTGAATATGATCAACCTTAGAAGAATTTGGGCCAGATGATAAAGCACCATGGGCATGCCCTTGAGAAAGATTTAGGCAAACATCACCAAGGTACCTTAGGAGCTATAGAGCTTGAGTTCCTTATACCCCAGGTAGGGTTAGAATTCGCTCATCATTACAAACATAATGAGAAAAAGAAGCCTAATTTTCACGACATGGACAATGTGCACAACTACGACCAAACCCTACATAAGGGGCAATCTAAACTTTTTAGATCACAAGGACCCATCTTGAATGGGGTTCAAAGGGTCCACCTCAAGAAATATTGATGTTGTCATTATCTTCACTATTTATCGCTCTGGTTATCAACACCTTTACTATCGTGGTTAGTGCTCCATCTACTATCACCCTCACTACCCCTATTAATGGCATCTTGATGGTAACTACTCATATCGATCCTCTTCATGGTCGTGATTCCTTAGGGAAGATCACAACTCCTACTTTGGTTATCCATGCCTCTGTCGGTAGTGATAATAAGGTTTTGACTATACTAATTCTGAGGGCTTATATTCGATAACGGTGCAAAAAACCTTGTTCCCCACCTTTCTACTGATAAGATAAAAGTTCAAAATACGAACAGGTGTTGTCAATACAGCTTATCAAATAAAAAAATGGTGACCACTGCAAGTCTACAATTTCTATGTAGTTTTAAAAGATATCGATTCCATAGGGAAGGAACCAGTTCTAAAGACCAACAAGAGTAACGAAACAAAGAAAATATAATCGATAATTTTATTGTTGTTGGGTTAGTTGGGATATGATGGTAAATAAATAGATAAATGTATAAATAGATTAGAGTAGGAGAAATTGGTATAGATTATCCCTATGAACAAGTATAGCAAAGAAAAAATGCAAAATCATCAAAGATATTACATACACTAGACTATTTTAACATATTTGGTTCTAGACACTCAGATATTCAATTATTCACCGTAGAGCAACACATGAAATGACTATTCTAAATCTATTTTAAACGAGTTAAGATGATTATATAAACTTGGATAACAATAGTACTATGCTTAGTACGGGTTGCTATCACATAGCCATATTTAGCAAGTTACCATTCCAAAAATGTTGGCTCATTAAACAGCGTTATAATCACAGATCCAGTGATTATACACAATCTTGTTAACCCTGAAATCACTCTTAAAGTTAACTCAAAAGCATATAACTTGATTAGTATAAAAGAATCAACAAGAAATACACAATATTACACATAGACATATCATAAACTTCGAAATAGAAAGTACAAGTAGAAAACAAAGCAAAGTTGTAAGGTATGCAAGTGAAGGCTAAAGTTGATCAAACCGTATCCACTCTTTAATGGGAGTTATCAATTCCCGCAATTCCTACGTCTGCTTTGAATTCGGTCTCGACTAGTACAAAACCTCTGCTAGGATTCTATTCTTTGTGAATATCGAATAAACGAATATTGAAGAACGAAAACTTTTATTGATATGTGATTTGCAATTACACTTATACAACAATCGCTCGAATATGTAGAGAAATCTAGTGATCGAAATAAGGTTAGAATCACTTATATTTTCTCGCTAACTTAGAATGAAGCGAAATCTACAATATTTTCTCTCTAAAACTATGTATGCAAGTATACCACACTACACACCATATACCATATGCCACACCACACCACAACACGAAATTATGGTGTTTGGAGCTCTATTTATAGAGTATGAAGGGTTGCATCCGTTCAGACGAAGGGTTGTGTCCATTAGTGAAGAGTTGTACAACTTCATTATCTGGTGCCTTGTCATAATTGGTTGACTTCTAAAAGGTGTCTTTTCGTCTAACAATTGATGACGGTTGATCGTTCTTATCCAACGATTGAAAGAAGAGAAGAGTTGACCAAAAACCGTTAAGGTCGCGACCGCGAATGTATGTCACGACCGTGAATACTTGGTTGGAAACTTTGATTCTAACCTTATTTCGATCACTAGATTTCTCTACATATTCGAGTGATTGTTGCATAAGTGTAATTGCAAATCACTTATCAATAAAAGTTTTCATTCTTCAATATTCGTTTATTCAATATTCACAAAGAATAGCATCCTAGCAGAGGTTCTGTACTAGCCGAGACCGAATTCAAAGCAGACGTAGGAATTGCGGGAATTGATGACTCCCATTAAAGAGTGGATACGGTTTGATCAACTTTAGCTTTCACTTGCATACCTTACAACTTTGCTTTGTTTTCTACTTATACTCTCTATTTCAAAGTTTATGATATGTCTATGTGTCATATTGTGTATTTCGTGTTGAGTCTTTTATATTAATCAAGTTATATGCTTTTGAGTTAACTTTAAGAGTGATTTCAGGGTTAACAAGATTGCATATAATCACTAGATCTGTGATTATAACGCTGTTTAGTGAGCCAACATTTTTGGAATGGTAACTTGCTAAGTATGGCTTTGTGAGAGCAACCCGTACTAAGAATGGTATTATTATTATCCAAGTTTTTATAATTGTCTTAATTTGTATGCACTAGATTTAGAAAAGTCATTTCATGTGTTGATCTGCAGTGAATAATTGAGTATCTGAGTGTCTAGAATTGAATTTGTTAAAGTAGTCTGGTGTACATAATATCTTTGATGATTTTGCTTGTTTTCTTTATTATACTTGTTCTTAGGGATAATCTATACCGATTTCTTCTTCTCTAAAATATTTATAAATTTATCTATTTATTTACCATCATATCCCAACCAACCCATCAACAATAAAATTATCTATTTTATTTTCTTAGTTCCGTTACTCTTGTTAATCTTTAGAATTAGTTCCTTCCCTGTGGGTTCGATATCTTTTTAAACTACATCGCAACTGTATACTTGTAGTTATCATTATTTTTCTTTTTTGATAAGTGGTATTGACAACACCTATACTTTAAACCAAAAATCTCGCGAATAAGTTATTAAACTTATCAGTAGAAAATTGGCGAACAAGTTTTTGGTGCAGTTGCTGGGGAAGGCAAGTGCGTTTTAGAGATCAAATTAATGGAGGGCGGGCAATTATATTTGTGTGTCAGTAGATTTATTTATTTTTATTTTTATTTTTGTTTTTAGTTTTACGTGTTTATATATTATTATTAACATATTTTTCTTGCTTATTCATTGAGTTTTCTTTCTAGCGTGTGCATGCCAAGTATGCATAGTTTGGGAGAAAGTTTGTCGTCTTTCGAATCAGAAATAGAATGATTTGGTAGGACAAGGAAATAGAAAAATAAGAGACAAAGAAGATGGATGGCTGACGATCAAGAACAAGTTCAAGGTCTAGTTCCAGATCCACCTCAGCCAAGGCTCATGGATTATGCCATTCCGACCATCAATGGTAACAATTAAGGAATTACTAGACCACCCATTACAGCAAATCAGTTTGAAATCAAGCCAGCATTACTTCAAATAAATAGCAATAATGTGCAATACTATGGTCTACCTAATGAAAATTCGAATGCTCACATTGCAAATTTTTTAGAAGTCTGTGATACTTTCAAAATGCCCAATGTTCCTGATGAAGCAATTAAACTTCTCTTATTTCCATTTACACTCTGTGATAAAGAGAAAGTTTGGTTGAATTAATTACCCCCAAATTCAATCACTACTTGGAACCAATTAACCCAAGCCTTTCTGACTAAATATTTTCCTTTAGCCAAAACTGCAAGACTCATTAAAGAAATCACTTCCTTTACTCAAAAGGATAGTGAATCCTTGTACGAAGCCTGGGAACGTTATAAGGAACTTCAGTGAGTTTGTCCTCATCATGGTTTACCCCAAAATGTGATTTTGCAAACTTTCTACAATGGAAGAAATCATGCAACAAGAGGAGCAATTGATGTTATGGCTATGGGATCTCTTATGAAGAAAACTAGTTAAGAAGCTTTTGATCTTTTGAAAGATATGGGAAATAACAATAGTATGTGGCCAGTGGAGAGAGCACAAATAAGTATTACTACTCCTACCCATTCAAATGCTGCATCTACATCTTCAAGTTCAGTTAAAAAGGTCAATGAATTAGACTCTATTTCTGTTATGCAAGCACAAATATCTATTTTATCTAATAAGATAGATAATATGCATATAAATAAGAGTAACCATTTGACATGTGAAAATTGTGATCAAATTGGACACACTGCTTTTGAGTGTAACTTTAAACCATGTGTAGGGGAGTAATTAAGTTATGTTCAAAGTCAAGGGAATTCTTATGGTAATAATGGAAATAATTATAGGAGTTCTAATTGGAAGTATGGTGATAATCAACAAAAAAATTATCAGAATAATGATAGAATAGGACAATTGGCTAGTAAAATAGATAAATTTCTAGAAGGAGTTTGTAATAAACAATCCGAGTCTGAGGAATGTTACAAGAGGTTAGAAAATAAGATGGATCAAATGTTTGAAAATTAATCATCTTCTATTCATAATTTGGAAATACAAGTTGGTCAATTAGTAAATGCTATTCCATCTAGAGGAAAAGGCCATTTACCTAGTAACACAGAAGGAAAACCTAAGGAAAATGTGCATGCTATAGCCCTTCATAGTGGTAAATTACTAGATGAACCAAATCCTTCGGGTATACTTGCTAATGATGTTGTCGAAGTACCAAATGAATATCTGAGTAAATCTGATGATAAAGCAGGAGAAGATGAACAACCTAAATCCGGAAAGGTTATAGAATGAAGAAGAAAAATGAGTATAAGCAATTCATAGAACTCATAAACAAACTTAAAGGTTTGGAAATCAAACTCTCATTCATTGAAGCCATCACTTAGATTCCTAACTACGGTAAGTTTATTAAAGAAATTTTATCTCGTAAACGTAGTTTAGAAGGAACATCAAAAGTATCTTTAACTGAAGATTGTCACAAAATAATATTTGCTACAATGCCCACTAAACTTAAAGATCTAGGAAGTTTCACAATTCCATGTAAACTTAGAAAAATTTCTTTTCCAAAATGTTTATGTGATCTTAGGGCTAATATAAACCTTATGCCTTTATCGATCTTCAAAGAGTTGAAGCTTGATGATGAAGTTAAAAGAACAAATATGTTCTTGCAATTGGCTGACTAGTATATTAAAAGTCCTTATGGCATAAAAGAAGATGTGCTAGTTAAAGTGGATAAATTTGTTTTTCCAACAGACTTTGTCATGCTAGATTTTACATATGAGGAAAAGTGTCCTATAATCTTAGGAAGAGCTTTTATGCATACTGGCAAAGCATTAATAGATGTTTCGGAAGGCAAAATTAAGTTAGGGATAGGTGACGATATTGTGGAATGTAACATGGATAAAGTTGATAAATATCCAATGGATGAAGATATATGCATGAAACTTGACTTGATTGATGCTTGCATCCAAGAGGTTTTTAAGTTAGATTTCATCCATGAATATGAAGTCGAGGGGTTGAAAAACTCCATCGATACTTAAATCTCTTATATTTTCCTAAAATGTATATAGTATAATATAGAAGTGTATTTTTATTTGTTTTTATGTATTAGTGTAGTTTTTCAAATAAAAGAAAAGAACAAAAATTTTGGATTTTGACATATCATGACTGTGACCTGTATCGCGCTCATGATCAGTATGGTCTGAACTCTCTATTGCTGTATAAGAGAGAGTCAGGATCGCCACTAACCTTCACGATCACGACCCATGCAATTTGTACAGCAGTTATTGTTGTAACAACTATATTGTAACAGTTATATTTAATATATATATCCATTGGAAAATCAATTAATACCCTATTTTCTATATAAATAACCACTTTTCCTAGTTTGTTTTCACAATAACTCTTTTTCACAAACTAAATCCTTCGCAAAAGCAAGTTTTCTCTGTTTTCCAAATCAAACATAATTATTTCTTTCTTGAATTCAATGGCTCCTAAGAAGTGGGCAGCAACCAAAGGGAAGAACAAGTTGGTTAACCAACAAAATAAGTATGGATGCCCCTTTCCAATCTATAGTGAATAAGAAGTTGAAAGATACTTGAGAATAAAGAACTTTGATTTTCACAGTATGCTTTTCTACGATCCTACTTTTGCTATTAATACTGGGATTCATGCGAAAGTAGAGGAGTATTTTTCACTGTTTGGATTGGAAACATTTGTGAATATGCGTTTTCCTTTTATCGAGGAATGGGTCCTCGAATTCTTGGTTACTGTTGCGGAAGATGGAAACTTTTTGGAGGAAGAAATTCAGGAATGTAGGAGAAAAATATAAGTTCACTTTGATGGATTTAATCAAATGGTTCGATTTTGGAGGAACATGTGAGGAGATTGAAAAAGAATGAAGATTATGATTTAATGAATGTTTGGAGTGAGTTAATGGGATTGGATCGATACGATGTCAAAAACTCATCCAACAAAAACATTCGGAGTAATAGCCTTCTCTACCTTCACAAGTTTATTTCTCAAAGTCTTTTCTTCCTACACGAAACTACTAAACTGTCGATGAAAGACTTGGTAATATTGGAATGCGTGATTTCACAATTATGGAAAGTTTCTGATGTATATTTTAGAGTCCATCGCTAGTTTGACTACACATAAAAAGGCTAGAGTTGGAGGTGCAAATACAATTTGCGGGATTATTTTGGGTGCAAAAAATCAACTACCATATCAATATAGTCCAAGAGAGAAATTTAACTTTATGGGAGGAGTATATATGAAAAGGGCAAGCTTAGTGAAAGAAGAACAAGGGACGTTTACATTTTTACCATATAGAGGAAGGGTGAGAAAGATAAGGCCGGCAGAAGGATCTTCTTCTCGAGAAAATCAACCTGAGGAAGACATTAAAGACATTCAACAAGGGAGTAGTGAAGCAAGACAAACCCTCCGAAAGTACCAATGAAATTACTTGGAGGAAAATTTATTGATGATGTCAATAAGGCTTGTTTAGACATCGCCTCTATACAACAAGATGTTTGTGCACTCACAAAATCCAACATTTCCTTGAACCGAAAATTGTACATTAGAATGCAGAATATAGATGACTCACCGAGTCCCCCAGATTCAAGCTCAGAAGAATGAACAAACCGAGTTCAAAATTTCTTTTTCCTTTTATTTTATTTTGTTTTCGTTTGTGTTTTTCTTTAAGATAAAGTCTTTCATAATGAGGACATTGTGTGCTTTAGTGTGGGGGGGGGGGGGAATTGTAAAATCGAAAATCCAAAAAAATTAAATAAAATCAAAAACCAAAGAGTTTGAAAATTTTTCTTGATCTTTGTGTTATTTATACATTATCCATACCTATACTATACTAACATATTGTCCAAGGTTATTGTGAGTGTTAGGTATTACAAGTTTGTTGTTAGTGCATATTTTGAACAAAGTGTTTCGAGTATGACCACACGTTGAGAGTGTGAGCGTTTTAGCACAACATTTATCAATTTGGCAATGACGAGTGGTGAGTAACATTCAAAAGCAACAATCCAAGTAAGTTTCGATATATATTTCAATGCAACATGAATTAGTATAAGTTATATAGTTTTAGTTTAACGATACCGATAAGTTTAAGTGGAGTAATATCTAGTAGTGTTCTTACTATGAGTTTTATATGCAAATCTCAAATAAGTCCTATAAGTATTGAGTGTGTTTAAAGTGTTGGGAAACTATAGCCATAATACTTTAAAATTGATCAATAAAGGATGAGGGTATTAAGAGTGAAAAATCAAAAGAAAGAGAGGATAACCAATGAGTTATGCAAAAGGTGAGGAATGGT
>CATIWQ010353233.1:0-42346 GCA_949673415.1 Euphorbia schlechtendalii
CTCATTTAATAATGTTCATGCAATTGGATTTACGTGGATATCAAATAATATTAATTATCCAATATTTTCAGGGTAAATAATAAATAAAAAAATACAATTAATATTTAAATCCGGATCCGGGTTTCATTACCTGGACCCGGACCCGGACCCGGACCCGTTTCCTGGACCCGGACCTGGATCCGGACCCGGATCCGACGGGTCCATAAAAAATCGAGATCCGGACCCTAAAAAACGGGTCCGGATCCACGGATCCGGACCGGGTCTGGGATCCGTTGCCATCCCTAATCACCAATTCAGATTTCGACATGCATTAGGTTTTTTATTTTTTTATCTTTTCAGTTTTTCCCTTCTGGATTTTAATTGTTTCTCTTACATTTGTCAAATGCGAAAGATTGGTGTGAGAGAGTGCTCACACGCCTATCTTCAGAATGTTAATCTCGTATTATCTGCCTTGTGTGGTAAGGGGGCTAGCCGTGTGATCGGCGTAGTCTCCCCGATACTTAAATTAGCGACGGAATTGAGAGAGGAGGCAGAATAATAATGCAAAAAGTAAGTGAGGATAATGTACCTCTAACATGTGGTTGATGTCTGCATATATAGGAGGTGGATGAGCCCAAGTAGTGATGGAAGTAATCTTTGTCATTGTTTGAAGAGGTAAAGTCCAACCAGGACTGAATCCTTTGTTAGTTGAATAAGTATGGGAGATGACCTGGCATCTCTTTGTTTAAGGAAGGTTTGCTTCATTGTCTCAATCACCTGGTGACACCGAGTCGCCACGCGGTGATAGACGAGTGGTGACAACGCGCATGGCTAAACCATGCCGGGTTATCAACGTGTAAAAATACAAATAAGGCACGTGAAAGATGATACAAACCTTAGGACGATTGGATTTATCCCCAACAAAACACTACAAATAAGCACCATAATGAAGTCAACAACAGCAAAGAGTAACAATTGAACCAAACAGTGATTCATGAAGCTGAAACTATGGTTATTTAGCAGCCTCAATAGAAAGTACAATAATGTCGATGAATTCCTCTAATGCAGCAACCATCTTCAATATGGCAAAGACGACACCACTTAATTTTTTGCCTCAAATTTGTCTCATTGTTTTATGCTTTTGGGAAGTTTAGTTCCGTTCTTTCATCTCTATAAAACCCTTCCATCTTCAACTCCACACAACAAAATAAAATTATCTCTTCTATCTATTTATTAATTCTGCTTCCATTTTCATTCAAATGGGCAACCTTTTTTTATCTATTTATTATCTCGCGAAAATCAGCCAACTACCCAGTAATGCCTAGACCCTAAAATTCTGGCAGTGTCTTAAGAATTTGCCTATGCAGCCTTCTATCTCGATTTTTAAATCACTGGGATTTAAAACTGTTTCATACTGCAGCAGTAAAAGCTCATAAACAACATAAGCAAACCAGAATATAACCTAAAATATACATAATACACTAACACAACATTCAGTCTAAGTAGTAGAAAAGAAGAAAACAATCCGAGGTTGAGGATCAAAGCCCCAACCATCATACAAAAAGTTCCAATTTTTTCTCCGTTTTCGTTTTTTAGAAATCAATTTCCTAGCTTCGGCCTCAATTCCCGTTATCATCTGTGGACTTTAGGTAGAGAGTTTCAGCTGCATCAGTACTGCCTTGTCCAGCGAGGTCTTGCTTGCTTCCAACTGCCAATGCTGTGCCATAATCAGGAAATCCTCCAAGCGATGCGCTGGCCTCGCTTTGCAGCACGTGAAGTCCGAGCTGGCTGTGCAAGGCTTGCTGCTGCTGCAGCGCTGCGTATTGCTGCTGAGTGTACATCATCGACTGCTGGTGCTGCATGTAGTGAGACCCTCCTGGCTGCATCATTCCGCCCGAAGCCAACTGAAACGGTGATTCGTAACATGTTTGAAGTTTGGTATATAATCTCAATTAAGAGATTGTTGTAATGGAGAAAACGTTTCCCACATTGGTTGAGGCTTGAGCAATGTTGCTCTTTATATATGCGAGACAATCCTCACCTTTTGGGATAACCATAGCTATCAAAGTCGTACGATTCGAGATTCGAATAGTACGATTTGATTCACCCCTAAATAGATTCGAATCTATGGGGTGAATCGAAATGAGATGTGAATTGGCCGAATCGTATAATTCGGCCAATTCACTTTTTGAAAGAGAAAAACAAAAATTAGGCTGTCTTTTCATCTTCTTATACTAGTATTGATACAATTTTATCCTAATTAGTACTCTTCAGTTCAAAATCGTATCTTAGTTATTTGCATGAGGCTTGGGACTTGTTAATAACTACTTCTCTTTGACTGCTTCACATTTATCAAATTGCTATGTTTAATAGTGAATATATTTTATTAGAGCATTATATTTGTTAATGTATGAATTTAGATATGATGTTTTTATATTAATATTGTATTTTTGGACTGAATTTTATTAATATAAGTTAGCATGTTAAATAAGCTATAAATATACAAGTTTATGAACTTCACCCAAATCTTACAATATCGATTCACGATTCACAAAATTTGGATTTCGATTCTCGATTTGATAACTATGTGTATAACTTATGTTCTGAAATGACATTCATACCTGAGAATGCAGAGCGGTTGGCGGGGGTTGAGAATCGGCTATCGCAGCCAAGTACATGAGGTTTCGCTGTAACCTTGCTTGGTTCCTGCAATTTCTTGAAAATATCAGCAACATTGGATACATATCCCGATATTTGAGTGATTTCAATGTGATATACAAGTTTGGAACATAATTCATCTAGATCACAGTTTTTCGAAAAATGTTCTTTAATCCTATTCATAAAATAGGATACAAGAAAATGAAGGGACATTACTTACTCTTGGCACTCATTGATTTTGCCTGCATTCTGGCTCTCGACAATCTTCAAGATCAATGATTTGTTCTCGTCCAGATACTGCATACATAAAGAATGAACAAAAACAATTTTTTATTTTACCAATTACATCACAGGATTAACCAACAATGAATGTCAAAGACTCTGAGAGTGTAACAAGTGAAAAATGCTCAAAAACTTAATTCCTTACAACAATTTTCCTACCTGTTAAAAGGTAATTAATTTCATACTCTAGTAATAAGTTCAGTCTAACGTGTTAATAGTACTTCATGTACAATGACATTACTAATGTTTCAGTTCGTTAAGAGAAAATATATTTCGACCGAGCCTTTGTACTTGACTCCATACTTTACTAATAAGTTCAGTTTCACATACATGATTAACATGAATCAATGCGTGGCGCCACATAATGACATTACTAATTGAGCAACCCACAAGTTCGATGAATCGTAACTTCTATTAAACCAGCCATAACAAGAATCATAGCTACCCAAAATATTCATCGAACTTGAGGAATCAAATGCCACAAAAATGTATAATCATAGTTCATACACCATTTGCAAACATTGCTGAATCGGAAATTCATTGAAATTCAATCTTATCACAAGGTATATAATATAATATTAAATGATGTTTCAAAAAAGGTGTACAAAATACTTCCTTTTTCCACTGTAGTGGAGTGACAGTTATGAAAACTGATTTATGCCAAGCAGAAGCAGTAAATGTGCAGTTTCATCACATGGCAGACTATTTTTTTAGGCCCACAAAATTTAAGAGAAAAATCCCAATAGCTGGTGAGGGCCCGAGAGGCTAAAAAACCAGAAGGAAAATGCATTTATAAAACAAGGTAAAAGTACCTTCCAATTCCCTTGAATCAAACAGCTAGCTTTCATTGATGAGTTTCTGCTTTGAAATATTAGGATACAGATAATGCTTATTGTAGTTTCAAAGTGGGGATTTATTAGGAAGAACATACGGACACAGTACCACTTCAGCAATGCAATTTAATAACTCCAAACAAATGGGAAACAATGGCAATCAAGTGCTCAACTAATTGCACTCACATTTTAGAAAAAGGCTCAACCAAATCAAGGGAAATCTGTGTTCTTCCTTTAAAATGATTATGATTACTAATTAATTATGACTATACAGCATGCTATTACTCCTAGGACCAAACATATTGCCCAGTGCTAATTAGTAATTACTGAATTTTTAATATAATTTGCTAACCCACTGCATTCATGAGTTTTTCTTTTAAATGTTTTCTTTATTGTGCCATGAAAATCAAGGAATACAGATCTCAGAGATATTAAAAGATTTTGACTTTATGGAAAAAATATAAGCAACTTCAAAGTTAAAGAGAACAGCCTTTTCGTTTAAATAATCACTTTTCCATTGTTAAAACCTGGAAAAAATGTCATTTATACCCTTTTCCATGAAATGTATGGTAGACTGGGAAACGAAACAAATCATTTACATATTTTTTTTTGTTAGAAAAATCATTTATATATTGTTGATATAACAAAAGAGGATGGACATGTCATTTTTTTTTTATAATAATCAATATCCAATACATAAGATGCACCAACATCAATATATACATCTTCAAGGTAGCTAGATTAAAAGAAAGAAATCCTTTTTTTTTTTTGAAAAACAAAGAAAGAAATCCTTTAAAGATTTCTGACTTCTACATGTCACAAAAGATCAGCAAATGGTCTTAAAGATACAGTAAAAAAGCCAACCTTTTTCTTCCTTTATTTTAAAAACAAAAAAGATGTTTCAGAAGAAGCAGATACCAAACCAGAAGAAAAGATCAGAAAAGAGGAAAAATGAAAACCTAAATGAAAAAAAAGGATAAAATGTAAAAGAGAGAGAGAGAAGTACCAGTGAAATTGTGAAATTGAAAAGAAGAAATGTCAGAAGAGAGGCAGGAAGCCATTGATTGGTGAACAGAGAAAGAGTACAAAGAGAGAAGAGGGCAAAAACCCCAAAATAAAAACCCACCAAAATCCAAAAGAAAAGAAAACCCAGATAATGTTATGAAGCAAGAATTGCAATGACAGATGAAAACCGAATAAGAGGAAGAAGAAGAACCTGTTGGATATGATCAGAAGTAACGCTATTGGGATAATAGGCGGCCATCACATTCATGGGCTGCATCTGCATCAGGTGCTGCTGCTGCATTTCTCTCTTATAAAACACTGCCAATAATGCCAATGAAAAAGAAAAGAAAAATGAGATTGATAGATGCTTGGTTGGATTGTTCTTCTCAAACAGACATAAAACCGTGAGACAATAAGCTCTTCCTATCAAACAAGGAAAAGGGTTTTGTTGTGTTGTGTTGTTTGGTACTTGGTACTAGCAAGACACGCCAATTTTGAATTTACAAGCTTTAGCTTGTAATCAATGCTTAAGGGTTTCTTTTCTTTTCTCTTTCGTTCTCTCTCTAGGAGGGATCACGTGATGAAGGAGAAAGGTAGGGAATGATAGAGAGGAGAGAGAGAGTGAGACGGAGAGATAGGAATAGGGAATAGGACCGGTGTGGTCTGAACTCTGAACTCTGGTTTATAGTATTATTAAATATAGTAATTATTACAGTCTCTGTCGTTGCTCCAGCTTTCTCATTAATGCTGACGTTAACACCTTTTCCCCCTCATATTCCATTCCTTTTCATTACGCTCCCTTTCCTTTCTGCTATGCTTCCCCGTTATTCCATAATAATGTGTTGTTTTGTTAGTCAACTAGAATAGATTGTAATGTTACTTTTATTCAACCTTTTTGTTCATATTCATACATTAATCCCTTGTCTTTAGAACAAACACATGTTTAATCCTTTTGACTTGGTTTCATTTTTCAAGAAAAATTTAAAATCAATGTAACTATGTTGTTTAAAAGATTCACGATCATGTCATTCTGAAACATATATATGAATGTTGTATTGTGAGTGCCTGAATCATGACAAATAAAATAGATTTTGTTAGTATTAAGTGAAGATTCATGGTTACATCTTATAATTGACAATTTTAAAATGAGCTTGAAATTGTATATGCTTGAAAAAAACTACATGTGAAAGTCACAATCATAATTCATGGGGTAAATAATTATAATCTTCATGTGTTTTGAAGAAATACACTAGTACCTTATTGTGTTTTGAAAAATAATTTATATATCCCTGCGTTTTGTCTTTTTCACACTACAACCTCCTTGTGTTAGATATTATCTCATTTTATATCAAATTTTTTAACACAATATATGTTTATGAATAAAAAATGGTCCTATATATCATATTTTAATATGATATGGATTAAATTGCTCAAAAAAGTTATTTATTGTTATTTTATCTAATGAAATTATACATTGAAAATTACAAAAATGTCTTACAAATTGTTAAAAATGTATTTTTTATTATTACAAACCTCATAATATAAATAAAATAAAACTAAATATATCA
Source organism: Euphorbia schlechtendalii (assembly GCA_949673415.1). Classification (NCBI taxonomy): domain Eukaryota; kingdom Viridiplantae; phylum Streptophyta; class Magnoliopsida; order Malpighiales; family Euphorbiaceae; genus Euphorbia; species Euphorbia schlechtendalii. Next base: position 6,326 of record CATIWQ010353233.1, read on the forward strand.
ACAAATACTTGTTATGTTAAGAATTTTGATAGAAGTACTGTTAGGCTTAGATGTCCATTTGCCTTGTTCAGTACTTATAAATTGTAAAGCCCATTATTTCTGTATTTGTTGTTCAGGCCCGTTATAGTCAATTTACTTGTTTTAAGCCCAGTGTATATAGGGTTGTATATAAGGTCTTTGAGCTAGGGTTTTTCAGTAGAAAAACACTCAGCTTTTCTCCTCTTCTGCCGTGACGCGATTCTAGTGATTTCCTAACCCTCTGATGCATTTTTTTGAGTCTTTCTCCGGCGCATGATCATTAAGGCTTCAAAGGGTTGATGTGAGGTTGGTTGAGTCGGTTATTGCTCGTCTATATATTACTCCTCCTCCTTCCTGTTTCTGTATGCGATGTATTTTTTCTGTTTGGCTGCTTTACAGTTTCTGTTTTAGAGTTCTTAGGGTTTTAAGTTCTTTTGTTAATCTCTGTAAAACTTGTGCCGATTCACAACTCAACAAAGCTTCTCATCTTAAGATCCTTGGATTACTCCTTCAAAAATTTGGCCTATTAAGTCCAAGCGGGGGAACCAAGTAAAAATCGCTTGTGTTCTTTGTTTACTGCTTTATTTTGTTTGTTTTTGCGATCAATTCTGGGATTATTCTTCATCAAGTACACATAATTAAAAATGCAGGGAGGTTATAGTATGAAAATCACAAAATATAAGGAGATTATAATTATTTTTCATAACATAGGGAGGTAGCAGTGTATTTAGTCAAAACATGGGGAACTTATAATTATTTACTCTAATTCATGTGTAATGGGTGTAAATAGTAAATTTTTTGTATAAATTAAATTTGCGACAACTTTATAATTAGTACTCATAATATTGTGGTTAGTGTAATGACATAATGATACACAAGTGGAAAATTCATTCACCCTCATAAGCACAAATTGAATTAAAAAGCGTGCACCTAAAATTATTTTTATTGTACTTTGATAAAATAATATTTTTTTATATTAAATGGCATGGCATGTTTCTGTTCATTGATGCATTATTACGTTAGCTTGTCCAAAAACATCATGTGGATAACTGTAACCATTATTGCATAAATAAGAATCTGTTATCAAGTTGCTGATAACTAATTTGAAAATATGTGTAAATTAAATAAAATAGTGGGTGGTGTGAATAGAAAAAGAAATGGAAAACATGATACATTCTAATTAAGGAGAAAAAAAGATGGCAGTGATGAATAACAAAAATAGTAGAAAAGAATCATCCTACAGTTGTGAAATAAACAGTACTGAAATTCTTCAGGATTTAAATACCTGCATTGCACTGAGAAATTGGCAGTTGTGATTGTGAACAATATATCTCTCTCCAATTGCAGTTATTTTATTTTTATTTTTTAAATGAAGAAGATGAAAAAAATGAAAAGTAAATAAAATTATTCACTTTTTCAGTTCAAAAGTCTGGAGATCAGATATGCAGTAGCTTTTGAAAAACAATTATTAAAACAGAAAATATATATAATAAATATCAAAACACTTGCATGCATTTTTAATTAAATATCACTTGCATATTGATTAATATCAAGAATAAAATATAAATTTGGCTGGCTAAATATGTTCAATGGCAACTAATTTTAATACAATAAGCAAGTCGTACTATATACTAAATTGTATGCAGAAAACAACTCTGTACCAAATAAGTTTGTATGTATCTCCCGTGAAAGGAATCTTACTTAATTTGAAATTTAAAACTTAATAATTTATATAAAAATCTAAGTTTATTCCATTATATTGAAATTTAATTAAATTGTTAGAATTCAACTTAAATTAAACCATGTTCACTTGCATTTCTAGGGACTGAATTAGATTTATTTCGGAATTATAATATAGTTAAATTTGTTTTTCTTATAATTCTAAGCATTAATGAAATTCCTAATTATCTCATCTTTTTATCGCTAATGTAAGAGTTAAAATTTATAGAGATGTATAAAAATATTTTTAAAAAATATTATTTTTGATTGATTTGCATGCAATCAAATTACAAGGGTTCATTTTTGTGCTTTTCCAATAAATTGAAACTAATTCGACAGTTGAGGATAAATTTTAATTGTTGATTACTTATCAGAAACAACAAAAATCTAATAAAACCTGCAAAAATTAATTAAAAACTGCGACAACTCAATAATGAAGTGAAGGATCCAAGTATCTACAAGAATTATTGGGTATTAAAAGAATAATGAATGTAAAGGATTGAAGCCATTAAGCAAGCAATGTAGGAGTAGTAAGAATAGGGTTAGTTTGGGAGGAAAATCCAAAAAGGCATATGTTGGAAAATGAGGATCACATGATGAGTATAGTGAGGACCAGTCCTTATCTGACTGGCTATCTTTGCTAAACTACACAACAATGGTCAAACTCCCCTCACATTTTCTTTTGTACCCTATTCTCTTTTTAACCACTCATTCCCCATCTCTTCTTTCTTCGTAACAATGCTATTAAGTCTACCCTGAAATTATTGTTATAGATAAAAATTCAATAATTTCGTTTGATTCAATTCGATTTGATTTAATTTTTATGTAGTTTAAATTTAGATTGTGTATAGTCATAAATTTAAATCTGTATAACTTAAGTTGAACATATATATTTATTGATTTTGTTGGGTTGGTTTGGAACACTTTCTCATTTCAGTTTCAAAATTTGAACTTTCTCTTATCAAAAGAAAAAAATTGGAACTTTTCAAATTTAACCCCACTTTATGACTCTTCTTATTCTAAGCGCTCCATTATCCTTTATTTCCAGTTGTAACTTCCACTTCAACTTCCTATTTACTATATCTAGACCTATTTAAGGATCGACTCGCTAATGCATAGGATTTGGAGATTAATTTTTAGGTTTTTCAGGTAAATGTTTATGGTATAATATATAAATATAATTCAAATTTTTATCAAATTATAGAAAGACCTCTTTCAAGTTTCAATTTTACATTATTATTTAAAAATTGTTTTAAAATTTCTTTTGCACGTTTGAGATATATAACTGGTATATATCAAGTATATAATAGATGTGTTAAAACAATTTGGATGAAGGAGACACAAACGAGAATATATTAGCTGGTGCGGTGGCAAGGGGGGCGGCTGAAGCCCCACCCCAACTATCGGAGGTTCCATGTATAGGTTTCTTACAACCTCACCCTCCATTAATAAAATTTTAGTTTACATAGATTAAGGTAGGAGATGAAGTGAGAAAGGAAATAATAAAAACGATATATTGAAACTTAAATGTGGAGATATGCTAAAAGAAATTTAAAAAAATATCATTAATAAGAATTTAATATGGGGTATTTTTTTAAAACCTCTAAAGGAACGATGTGTCCCTCAATCTGAAAAATTTTGGAATGGGTGAAAATTTCGGGATGAACGTCCCAACTAGTTTGATACGTTTGCTTGCCTATAAAACACCTAAATATCTTTTTATTAAAAAGAGCGCGTTACAAAATGTGAATCACCCAAATAAATTCAAATTTCATATACAAATTAATTCAAAAGCATGCTCGAATCAATCAAGAGATCCGAAGTAGAAAATGAAAATGACGTGTTCCTAATTTTAAAGAAAAACCAGGAACGATAGACATTCGCAACGAACAAGTCTTCTTGATTAATTTTAACTATTTCCTTTCTGACTTGTGATATATTTATTTATTTATTAATTACATTCTTAAAAAAAATTCCTTATCTATACCTAATTATTTTATATTTTTTCCTTTTTAATCATTTTTTCATTAATCAACCCAGAACAAAAGTACAATGATATTAAATTTTAATTGTTATAAAATTCGTAACTATTTGACAGTTAAAATATAACTGATTTGAGACATATTCTAAACAAATTGCACGACATTAATAATTTATTGGTTTAATTATTTTATAAGCTAAAATATATAATTATCACTTGACGATTCCGGCTAGAGAGCCCTACCCCACCTCGTGTCCTGGCTCCGCCACTGTATATTAGATATATAATATGTATATAATAGATAGACCTATTAGCAGGCCGGTCTACCGACCTGAGCTTGCTTCAAAGGACCGGGCTTGGACATTTATTTTTTTCAAAAACCCGGTCCGAGCCCGAGCCAGTCAAAGCTCGAATTTTTATGGGTCGGGCTTGGTTTTTATATAAATACCCAAGTCCGGCCCAAACCTAGCCCAACGAATAATTTTATTTGTTTTATTATATATTTATACATTAAATTTATAACTATTTTAAAATTTTATATTTTATGCTATTAAATTTATATACTTGATTGCAATATATTTTACCAAATATTAAAGATTTTAAGTAAATAATGCAATTATGTTTAAAATTTAAATATATTTTTATTTATTTTATAGTTTTTCTATTTAATTTAAAAAAAAGTTTATAATAAAAAAAATATTTGGGGGCCCGGGCCAGGCTTGAGAATTACCTTGTAAACCCGGCCCAAGCCTAGCCTGAGCTCGAAATTCTAAAATATGGGCTTGGGTTAATATTTTTATTAAAAAGCCCGCCAAGCCCGGCCTGAACCCGCCCCGGCCCAGCTCGCCCGACGAACAGGTCTAATAATAGATATATATAGTAGACAACATCTAATATATACACACACACACTAGAGCATAAAAATGTAAAACCAAAACATAAGAGCTTAAAAGTGTAATATCAGAACATAAAAAGGTAAAATGAATTTTTAAGAATATATTTTTGTGAATAGTAAACCTACACAAGAACAAAATCGACAATTTCTCTTAATTTTTTGCTAAGCTCGGCCTGAACTGATGCTCACTGAACCCGAAAATCAATGAGTTGAGCTTGTCATTTGTGTAAAATTTTTAACTCGGTAATATATGGATGTTGTATCCAAGTTTATTATGAATATTCTTACAAAATTATTTAGATAATATAAATTTGGTAGTATTGTCGTTATATAATAAGGTCGTTTTGTTTTTATGTTAGTATATCTATAAGAAAAAAATGAAACATAATCTATAATAACTTGATAAGTAAAATTGTGCATATACAATTTTATTTTTGAGAAGGATACCGTGAAAAAGCATTGCATTGTAATAAGTTTTATGTTATAATTTAACCTACATTATTTATATATTACCTTCACATCGGAACTACAAGACATGAAACAAGTTACAAGGACTAGGTTGAGTAGTCAGTGTATCCTTTCGAACACTTAAATTAGAAGACTCCAATGAAGGAAAACAATGATGATGTGACATAACTGTTTATACTAAGTATCCTATACTTCTTAGGTCTCAACCCGACTCATCCTATGCTTGTTAACTCTCTTTCATTGCAATGTGATTAGGTTGTTTGGTACAATAATCCTTTTGAGAATTAGTTACTCAGTTTTCAATATCAATTTTGAATCCCTTTGTTGCTTAAGTCAATTCAAATATGGGAGAATATAAAGAGAAGTCATCGTTGGGGTTAAGCGTTACCTCATGAAGAAGAGGAAGAGTTTTCCTTTATAGGTTAAAGAGTGATAGTGGTGGTAGAGAAGCCTAAAAGTAAGTCATCATTACCTATGGTGAGTAGGCAGCCTAGCTAAGTGCAGGGTAACCTTATATTGTCTTTTCTCATTTGTAGCCACCCGGGGAACCTTTTGCCATGTCATCACAAGACAATTAGTTTGTACTACATTAGTTAAAGAAAACCTCGGGCCTAATAGTTTTAACACTTGGAAATGTCTCAAAAGAAGAACAATCATCGGTATCAATAACTAGTTGAATATTTCTTTTATTATGTAAACACTTAATCAATTGAATTATTTTTGTAAAACTGCTCACATAAATAATAAAAAGAAAAAGTTTGAAAGATTTTGAAAGATTCTTAGAAAGTATAATCAATAAACATAAAAATACAAAAATAATTATGATTATCACGAATTTTTTTATTAATTAAGGTTATCTAAGTTATGTTTAAACTATATGCTGACTTAATTACATATAAGATAATTATGATGAACATTGGTTGCCTCTGTTTTAAAAAGCGGCTAAGGCGATCGCCTAAGCGACCACCAGGCGGGGTTTTTTTGGAACACCACCACGATTTTATATAATTGGGCATTCAAAGTTAAAGGAGTTGCCTAAACTCAAAAAAATGTCCCAAAAGACCAGAAAAGTGTCGTCAAAGCCATGAAAAGTGATGTTAAAGCCTACAAAAATGTTGTCAAAGCCCAAAAAAATGTTGTTACATGAATTTTTAATTCATTTTATACAAATTTATGTGTTAGTTAAATTTATTATTATAATCATTAAAAAATATTAAAAAATTTTAAATACTACTCCGCCTAGTTCCCGCGTAAGTCCCAGGAGGCTCTTGCTGCCGGACTAGCGCCTTTTAAAACACTGGGCGGCTGTTGACTTAGTAACTCAGCATAGTGAGAAACGAAATAACTTTTGCTCCCACCTATACAATATTTTGTTGAGTGTATGTAAAGTTGTCGGTTTTAAGGTTGCATGCTTTAACTCTTTTATAAGGATAAAATATTCCTTAGATTGATTCTTTGTAGATCCCTAAGATGATGTGACGTTGAAATAAAAAAGATCTATTCAAGTGGTCCCAAATGAGAAAAGTTGTCAGTAAGGAATTGTCAGCCTGTCCACAGTAAAGTTCAAGGTTTCAACAAACTTTCTCGCCGTATTCCAGGGCAACTGCGGTATACTACCAACGTTAGAATGCTTAGCCAAGCATTGGATCACACGTAGCAGTTCACGCCTTATCTTGCAAAAGTAGAATCAATAGAAGTTCAATAGCTGGCGGTAAAATCTCTCAATAGTTTAATATCGTAGATTAATGGATTAGTCTCACGCATCAACAACTAGAAATCTATCTCACAACAGATTCATTTATCTCCAACGGAAAGGGATATTGAAGGATTAAAAAAGTTGAAGTACAAATTTGCAACGACTATCTCAGCATTCTCTTATAAATAGAAGACTGAAGGTAATTTTCAAACTTGGTGAATACACCTAAAATTTCTAAGTACTAAAACTTTGCCAAATTAGTTCAGTAAACAAAGAAATTCCTAAAAGTTAAAGAACAACATCGAGCAATCAAATATGCTCTTCGTTAAAGTCAAAGTATATATCATAATTCTTATTAGATCCTTTGTAAATATAGCAATGTTCTATAAGCTATTCTCTTAGATTTATTTCAATTATTTGAGTGATAGTTGATTTAAGAAGAGTACCTGAATCAGTTTGAGGGTTAGTTAGAAAGGAATTAGTAATAATACCCGTTGTTAAGTCTTCTCTTCCTGGTTAAAGGAGTTGAAAATAGTGGATTAAAGCTCAAAGACAGTATCTGGAGACTGGGGGCATGCGAGAGGCCGAACTAGTATAGAATCCTCTATTTGTACATCTCTAACCTTTATCTCCTCACTTTACTCAACACTGTATTCATTCAGTACGCATATTTGCATATTTGTATTTTGCTTAAGTGTTTAGTCAGTGTTGCTTAGTTTATTCTAACTCAGCAAAGTTTAGCTCAGTTTATGAGTTACTTCTATGAACCCTACTTGTTGATTCATTCATCATCTTAAAACAACTCTTACTTAACCGAATCATTTAAAGAACATAAAACAATGTACCCAAAAATAGTTAAAGACATTCAACCCCCTTTTGTCCATGTCTAAATAGGACCAATAAGTGATATAAAAGTAGTGCTCAACTTAAGATTTCACCATCTTGAGTTGAAGTTTCATGAATTATAATAACTCGTATGTCTTTGGTACTTCACAAATGCATATCCTAAGAGAAGAAATGTCTGTTACCAGATCACCTCTATTTGATGGCAAACATTATTCTTTTTGGAATTATAGGATGAAAAATTTCATTCAATCACAGAGCATGCTAGCATGGTTAGCAATTGAAAATGACTCTTGTATCCCCATCGAAGTAAGGAATGATCAGAGAGTTGTAGATGAACCTAAAAACTATGATAACACTAATCTCCAACTATTCAAGGAGTATGCATCAGTTATAAATTACTTACATGGTGCACTAATTCTTATAGAGTTCGACAAGATCTTTGGATGCGAGACTGCGTAGGAGATATGGAAGAAGCTAGAGGTAACCTATGAAGGGACTGAAAAAGTGAAGTAAAAAAAATGAATCTCATAACCAGACAATACGAGCTATTTCAGATGGAGCTAAATGAAGGAACCCAAAACATAAACACCTCCTTTGTAAACATTATCAATGAGTTGAAAAAACTTGGAAAAAGCTATACTAAAGAAGAAATGGTCAAAAAGATCTGGAGAAGTCTTGTGAGCACAGGATTTTGTACCAACTTGTGCGTTCAATGATGACGGCTTTTCGAGATATTTATCCTTGAATCACACGATTTTCGACCGTCCGACGATCTTCAAATGGTAGTCTTCCTCGTCTCTAAATTTAAAAGGACTTTAATTCAGAAAATTAATTAAATAATATAAAAATACATAAAAAATTTGAAAAAAGCCGTAGAAAATTGGATCCGAGTATGCCTCATCGATTTTTGGTGAGGCTTGGCTCGCCAGAAGGCCTGGAAAACCTTGCCAGACTCTGACGAGGGTCGCCAGGGGCCTGGCGAACCTCGCCATGGTGTTGGCGAGGTTCGCCAGACCTTAGCGAGCCTCGCCAGCCTCTTTGGCGAGCTCGCCAGCTAGTTTGGTGGGGTCGCAAAAGAGTTTGGCGACCCCGCCAAACTTTTTTACCTTTTTTGGATATTTCGGGATTTTTCTATAAATAGTCAAACATTTTTGTATTGAGTGGGGCTTGAAAATTCAGAGAAAAATTCTCTCTTTCAGATAAAAAAAATACAAACAATAATTTCTTCTTTTCTTCTAATATTTTCTTGGATCCAAAACACATTTGGATCCCAAATTTCTTCATCTTTTAATCAAATTTCTTCATCTATTTCATCTTAAACCTCAGATATTCTCGGTCTAAAACAAATTTAGAACCCGAGTTTGATTATCATTTGGATAAATAAACACTTATTTTTCCACATTAAACTGCAATTAAATCAAAACGAACGAGGAACACTCCCGGGGATCTAACGGATACGCCGAAGTGGATTCATACTGCAAGGTTAAGCCTCTGAGTTCCTAGAATTGCGAATTCCAAGCTCATCATCTGCTTCATCTTTTTCTGATTTTATTTGTGGACCGAGGAATATTTTTTTTTATTTCTTTTTATGTAAATAATGTTGTAATTCTCTTCTTCATCTTTATTTCATTTCTTTATTTTTTTTAGAATACCCCAACGAAGGGAATTAAAATTATTCCAGGATAACAGACCTCACCTTTTACCATGCGGTCGTTTTCACTAATAAAATTGATCAACATACGTGTAAATAAAAATGAACTATTTTTATTTAAAATAACAACCTAAATCGTTGATGTTTTAATTAGGCCGCACGGGCCTCGCTAAAATCAAATCGAACATATGTGCCATATTTCGTGCTAACCTTTGTGGATTCAGGTTAGATGTATGCCTAGGATTTACTTTCCTTCAGGTATTGCATATATTTTTAAGAAAAATGTAATTAATAGGTTAGCGGGTGGTTGCATCCCCGATTTTTGGAAGCCTTGTAATCTTTATTTTTCGCATTTACTTACTACTTTGTGGATGATTTATTATTTCACGTTGTGGATGATTTATTATTTTGCAATACGTGAATCATGCATATAAAGTCTAAAAATGACCTAAGTGCGAATATGCATAACTAAGAAAATGCGATTTTCTGTAGATGTAATATAATGTGATCACATAAGAAATAAGTAACTTATCCCAGACCCGAATCTCTGTGTCTTGATGGACTGTCCCCCGGACATTAAGCCTCACAGGACTCTAATTCTTAGAAAGAGCTAATCCAGGTGGCGACTCCACACTACGAGATGGTGGATTCGGGGTTCGAATAGATCTAAAACATGTTCGCCCTTTCTCTTTCAACCTCTTTCCCGGGTCCCCGACCTGTGCACCTTTTTCAAACACCCTGGTGGACCGCGCATCTCATCTTCCGCGCGCTCTCGGCCCACCGCTCTGTGTCGCCCGCTCACAGTGGCGACTCTGCTGGGGATTTTTCTAAAACTTATTTTTTTAAAGGTTTTAGATTTTTGATAAATGTCGAAAATTATTGATCACGTTATTCCGTTTTCTCTTAATTTTGACATATTCATAATAACGCATTGCAGTAGAAGGGATTAGCCCATAAGTCTAAGGTATCTCTATTACCTTGAAGCTTTCTCTTGTACTAATCTGCCTCTCTGAGAAAAGATAGTACTTGAGGGAGTGGAGCACTTGTTACCATATCGCATGTACCTCCCTCGTTAGAACCTATTTGGGGAGAGGCTTGGAGTGTATTTCAGTTTCTACATCAGCAACCCATTTATAAACCCTCATGTAAATAAGCCGTTGGCATTTTCCCTAGGGTGTTACCCAAACACGCGAACATGTATTATATTTTCTTGCAGGTACGCTCCTTAGTATCTTCATAATACTAAGATGAACCAAACTTAGGATAGAGACTAGCCAAAAACCCTACACGCGGGATTTGTATGGTTGGAAGATATGACGTTGCATGCTATGTGCTACTTGTATATTTGTCATTGTACAAATGTCATACTAACCATGAATTTTTGTAAAGACATTCGAACGCACACACTCACGATATTAAATGTACATATCATGTTATCATCATCTGTGTCACATACACTTAGGCACAGTTGACACTATAGATTGTGTCATCCTAAGACAACATAAAACCACTTAGGAACATCACTTACCCTTTACAGTGAGATGTCCACTTTGGCATCCCACTATTAGCCTGTACATGGTAAACATAACTTTCTTCTACTACGTGATGTCTACTTGACGTTCGACACCTAGCCCGCAAGGGGCAATAACATTTCCACCACATTACCTATGAGATGTCCACTCGACATCCAACTCATAGCCCTTTCGGGCTACTTATACACATCAAAAGCCCAAACGGGGTAAATACCTACCCAAAATCATTTTTTTTCCTACATTAAAGGATATCCCAGTTGATGTCTTAAGCCCACGTGAGGCAAAACTCACTACCTTACCAAATCTTCAATGGTATACGTTTCATATTCGAATCATTCGCCCACACGAGGCAATAATTCACGTATCACCATATACCCTCAAATAGTGATGACCATATAGGTATCCGAAACTCCACCCTAATTGGGCAAAATAACCAAATCATTCATTAGGTAGCCACATACGGTAGTTATTTTCATTTTATTAAGGTATGTCACACTGCTTACCCAAAACAATTTTGACCTCCTCATTCCACGAGACCTAGTCATAGTACAAAACCTCAAACCATTGACCTATTACCACACAGGTAGCTTAATCAACTCACTTACACCACTCATATTATGATGTCACACCGACATTGTACAAATCTCAAATCCAACCCCCGTTGTTGGATTTTCATTTCCACATGTTTTCATTTTTACCTTATGACTAACCTTTTTATTTCAAATGGATTGACATACATGTTATTTCACATCATGGAATGCTAACCCCTTGTGAATGCAGCCATAACATTTAAAATTTGATGCATTACTCGCATCATGAGTCATATCACTAATCTTACATGTACGGTCTAATATTCTGCTCATGTACCAAAGGGGCTTGGAAGAGGCCTGCTCGTCGCCTGTTCTGTATTTCCCTAATTGTGGCCAATCTGTAGGGGGTTCCATACACTAACTTTAGTGAGGACTCAGGTTCAGACTCGGATTCAGTTCAGCGCTCGTCAATTATGGCCAATTTACAAGGAGAAGGTGCAAGGGAAGATCACCCCGTCCTTAAAGGATAAAGTTCTTAGCAGTTGTCGATGAGCGCCGAGATTGCAGCTGCCTTAAATGCCTTTGCCAATAGTGAGCAGCTAGCTACGCTCATTCGCCAACACGTCGGGAGAGCCCAGAATACAGTGTCCAGCCTGGAGGTCACCCTCAACAACGTTAATCCAATAGGGGGACATCCTACCTCGCATGCAATATCCTCGACTCCTACTACCATTTATCAGTTCGGGGCAGGACAAAGTCAGCTTAACCAGACTCCAATTGGGCAGCCAGGATATAACTTTGCCAATCCTTCCCAATTCTTCCCGGGATAAATGGGGCAACCAAAATTCGCACCAGGGCCTTTCTACCAAGGAATGACCCAACAGCCTATTCCCATTTGGAGTACGTCGATCACCTCATAGTTCCAGGCACCTCAACTGCCCCATTTTGCAGCATATCCCAGGGGCAATATGGCTCTTATCCAAGCGCAGGGAACGCCATCCTTTAACAACCAGGAATGGCGGAACTATGGCAACAGTACTTGGCCATTCACGGTGGCCACCTAAGGAACACATACCCTACGCAACCGAAGATGGAAGAAGAGGACAACTTACCCCCAAACTTCACAATGCTGTAGTTTGAGAAGTATATAGGATCTGGCGACCCGCACGCTCACTTGACGCATTATCAAATGGTTATGAGAGCATTGAGGGTCAGCGACCGAATGATGGCTAAGCTCTTCGTCATCACCTTAGGCCACCCAGTCAATTAATGGTATAGCCACCTTCCATTGGACATAGCCATTGATTGGAATAGCCTTGCTCAGGCTATGCTGGAACATTATGGTTTCAACTCTCAAATGGAAACCACAATGCAACATCTGGAGGCCATAAGGCAAAGGTAGGTTAAGAGCTTCAAATCCTACTATTTACGTTGGATGGCTACACAGGTTAGGCTTCGGGCTCGCTTAACTCTACCAGAGATGATAACCAAGCTACTGGACAGTGCACTGCCATCATACAGGAACAAGTTTGGGTTAGACATCTTCTCAAGCTACTAAGAAGTGTTTGAGAAGGTGGATAGGATGGAGCACTTTGAGTCCATGGACACATTCTGGGGGGATTAGCACCCATGATTGATGATGTAATAAATTAACCTTTTAGCTACTTAGCCTATGAGGCTCCTTTTGAATTTTTGAATAAATTGAACATTGTCTATTTGCTTGATATTTTATCAATGACATCATGCATTCTCATAAACATATACATATTATTTTTAGCACATGTGACACATCATTTCATGAAATTAATTTAGGTATAAATGGATTCCCCAAAATATTCAAATGATTTGACTCTTGAGATAAAGTGAGAGATAAAATAAATGTACTTAGACAACGTGTGATAGCAATTGCCTCATCATACAAGGACGAAAGATGAACGGAAAGATCTCCAAGCACGAAACGTCCACTAACTCAACCAAGAGAATGAAGCATGCAAAGATAAAAAAGATCGAAGCTAGAATAAGGCAAAAATGTCAACCAAGCAAGTTGGGACAAAACAAATGGCGTAATGCCACAAGGAAGGAGTCAGATTGTTGAACACGTCAACAACTCCATCACAACCATTCATAAGACCAAATAAATGATGCAATGCCATAAAGGAGTCAGATCATTGAACACGTCAACAACTCCATCACAACCATTCATGAGACCAAACAACTAGCACAATGCCACAAAGAAGGAGTCAGATCATTGAACACGTCAACAACTCCATCACCACCATTCAAGCAACCGGCGCAATAACACGAAGAAGGAGTTAGATAGTTGAACACATCAACAACTCCACCACCATTCATGGGATAATCAAACAAATACTAAAAGGAGTCAGATTGTTGAACACGTCAACAAATCCTTCACATGACTCGCTACTATTTGTGGGGCAATCATCGCACCATCAAAGGAAATGCTGATGATCAAGACTCATAATCAAATACACCTCAAGCCAAAGAAGCGATGCAAGCACCAACCAATCGGTCAAAAACACTGAACGAGATAACAAAATGAAGTCGTGGACATGAACGACGACTGATCTACCAAATCAACCAAGTCTTACACAATTGCTATCACGCAAAAGTGAAACAAATAAATCGATAAAAAGTAGTACAAAAAAATAAATTTGTAATTAGCCTATCAATTAGCACTCGGTTAGTTAAGCAAAAATTAGGGCTTCTTTTCAATCAACAGAAAAAATAGTCCGCTGAGTTGAAAACCTGAAAAGGGCGGCTCAGGCAAAACTTAGGACATCGAGAGAACAACATTGGTTAGAAAACCTGAAAAGGCTAATTGATGGTAGGAGTTAAATCATTTGAAACATTTATACCCCTGTTAAGTTCATCAATGAATTGTCATTTTTGCTAAATCTTTATGCATATGTTTATTTTGATTGCTTGCATGCCAATGGTAGAATCAGTGTTTTAAAAAGCTCTAGGCGCTAGTCCGGTGACCGAAGATGAATCGGGGCCTAGGCGGGGATTAATCATGGCTCAGGCGGACTTAGGCGCTAGTCGACAAGGTTTAGGCGCTAGGCGTAGCCAGGCGGTGACCCTCAAAATAGCGCCTAGGCGGACCTAGGCGGGGACTTTTAAAACAGTGGGTAGAATATTGCAAGTAAACATAAAAAAAAAAGAAAAAAAATAATAATAAAGAAAAATGAGTCTGCTGGATTGAAAACCTTAAAGGGCGGTCCAGGCAAAAAATTAAGATAAGGTTCGATAGATTGAAAACCTGCAAGGGAGATCTATGGAAAACTTAGAGCCAAAGAAATATCAAATTCATCATCTCCTCCTCGGAACGGTACGAGGCATCACATTCCTTCAACACTTCAAATGACTTCCAAGTGATCATTTCCAACACAACGTAGAATCAATGACTCATCCAGACTTTCCTCAGATCACATCCAAGCTATAGACTTTAACCTAATTCAACGAACCCATGGTCGTCGCTTTGAGGAAGTCATCAATGGAATCCCCGATAAGACAAACCCTAGGGGTAACCGTGCAATAGCACAAGAGAAGGCTCCTCAATGGATGAAGCCTATGACGCCTACATACATCATATGATAAATATTGTTCATACATAAAAACAGGCATACATTACATTCACATCATGACATTTTCAGGTAAAGACAATGCCAAACTGGGGTAACACTATCCTAATAAACAAAAACCTCCACCTCCACATAAGGAACCTACAAACAAGACGATGGCCTACTCAAGCCTCAATATTGCAACAAAAGCCTCCTAAAATAACAGAGCGGTTCTTGGGATATCCCTGAATTTCTATTTAACTTATTTACTTATCATGTTTTAATTTTTGATTGAAGGGGAAAACAATTTTTACTTCGCATAAACTTAATCAAATAATTAAAACATTCATCATAAAATGTATTAACATTACCTTTTTTTCCCCGACTTGTCATAGGAAACAAGTCAACATCCTATTAAGGAAATACAAAATATAACAGAAGAAGGGAACAATTATCTTGACGGCTAAAGAAAGAAACATTCTCATTTATCAAATGAAGAATGAAACGATTGCCAACCACCAAAAGGACACCGCAGAAAGAAACGGTCGACTCGCCTACAAGGGGCACCAAGTACCTAATGGATTCCGAAGAAAGAAATGGACAACCCTATGAAGACACATTGCCAGAAAGGAAGGCCTATGTTATCACCAATTGGGAACAAGAAGTCACCAGCCCCACCGATCAGGTATATTCTCAATCCCTCCGCTCTTTTTGTGTGATTATACTAGTTATATAACCAACAATGATCACATGAGGGGTAGCTGTAAGCATGGCATTTTGTACCAGTTTGCGTGTTCAATGTTGACGGCTTTTCGGGATATATATCCTCGAATCACACGATTTTCGACCGTTTGACGATCTTCAAATGGAAGTCTTCCTCGTCTCTAAATTTAAAAGGACTTTAAATCAAAAAATTAATTAAAAGATATAAAAATACACAAAAAAATCGAAAAAAGTCACCGAAAACCGGATCGGAGCACGCCTCGCCGATTTTTGGCGAGGCCTGGCTCACTAGAAGGCTTGGAAAACATCACCAGACTCTGGCGAGGCTCGCCAGGGGCTGGGAAAACCTCGCCATGGCCTTGGTGAGGCTCGCCAGGGGCTAGGCGAACCTCGCCATGGCCTTGGCGAGGCTCGCCAGGGGCTTGGCAAACCTCTCAATGGCCCTGGCGAGGCTCGCCAGACCTCGACGAGGCTCGCCATGTACCTGGCGAACCTCGCTAGACCTTGGCGAGCCTCGCCAGGTAGTCTGGCTAGCTCGCCAGCGAGTTTGGCGAGGTCGCCAAACTCTTTGGCGACCTCGCCAAACTCTTTTGCCTTTTTTAGATATTCCGGGATTTTTCTATAAATAGTCGGACATTTTTGTATTGAGTGGGCTGGAAAATTCAGTGAAAAATCTCTCTTTCAGATGAAAAAAATGCAAACAATAATTTCTTATTTTCTTCTAATATTTTCTTGGATCCAAAACACATTTGGATCCCAAATTTCTTCATCTTTTAATCAAATTTCTTCATCTATTTCATCTTAAATCCTCAAATATTCTCGGGTCTAAAACAAATTTAGCACCCGAGTCTGATTATCATTTGGATAAATAAACACTTATTTTTCCACATTAAGCTATAATTAAATCAAAACGAACGAGGAACACTCCCGGGGATTGAACGGATACGCCGAAGTGGATTCATACCGTAAGGGTAAGCCTCTAAGTTCCTAGAATTGCGAATTCCAAGCTCATCATCTGCTTCATCTTTTTCTAATTTTATTTGTGGACCTAGGAATATTTTTTTATTTCTTTTTATGTAAATAATGTTGTAATTCTCTTCTTCATGTTTATTTCTTTTCTTTATTTTTTTAGAATAACCCAACAGGGAATTAAAATTATTCCTGGATAACAGACCTCACCTTTTTTCATGCGGTCATTTTCACTAATAAAATTGACCAACATACCTGTAAATTAAAATGAACTATTTTTATTTAAAATAACAACCTAAATCATCGATGTTTTAATTAGGCCACACGGGCCTCACTAAAATCAAATCGAACATATGTGCCATATTTCGTGCTAACCTTTGTAGATGCAGGTTAGATGTATGCCTAGGATTTACTTTCCTTAGGGTATTGCATATATTTTTACGGAAAATGTAATTAATAGGTTAGCAGGCGGTTGGATCCCCCGATTTTTGGAAGCCTTCTAATCTTTATTTTTCGCATTTATTTTCCACATTTACTTACTGCTTTGTGGATGATTTTTTATTTCGCATTGTGGATGGTTTATTATTTTGCAATATGTAAATCATGCATAAAAATTCTAAAAATGACCTAAGTGTGAATATTCATAACTAAGAAACTACGATTTTCTGTAGATGTAATATAATGTGATCACATAAGAAATAAGTAACTTATCCCGGACCTGAATCTCTATGTCTTGGTGGGCCATCCCCCGGACGTTAAGGCTCCAGGACTCTAATTCCTGGAAAGCGCTAATCCAGGTGGCGACTCCACACTAAGAGATAGGGGATTCGGGTTCGAACCAATCTAAAACATTTTCGCCCTTTCTCTTTCAACCTCTTTTTCGGGTCCCCGACCCGGTGCACCTTTTTCAAACACTCTGGTGGACCGTGCCTCTCATCTTCCGCGCGCTCTCAGCCCACCACTCCGTGTCGCCCACTCACAAATCTCACCAAAGAGTGGGATACGAAGAAAAGCATGATCGAGGAGGTCCATGTTTTAAAAACCTATAAGTTCGATGAATTATTAGGAACTCTTCTCAATCAGTAGATATTCCTACTGAAATATGAGGAGTACAACAAGAAGTATAAAAGAAAGGAGTCCAAAGGGATCATTCCCAAAGATGATTCATCTAGAATAGGATGATGATAATTTTAATGAAAAAATGGCGTTGTTGATTAAGAGGTTCAAGTGCTTTATAAAGAAAGATGATAAAATTAGATAGAAATTTTCTAAACTAAAGCCAAGAAATGATAAGGAAGATAAAGGAAAGAAGGAACACAACAAAGACATCAAGTACTTTGGTTATGGAGAAAAGGGGCATATCCAGTCTAACTGCCCCAAATCAAAGAAAGATAACTTAAGAATTTTGGAAAGAAGGAGGTAGTGTATGTTACAACCTAATGCAACTCTAATTCTGAAACTTCTTCCTAGAGTGAAGAATCAAATAATTATTCCACCATTTGTTGAATGGAGATCGATGTTAAGCCCAACAATAACTCAACAAGCCCTTCAAAGTCAAATTCTGCTGCTGACAAGCATGCTGAGAAGGATAAAGAAGGTGAAAACATTATGTTAAATCTCAACATCCTTTATCTTTTGATGAGATTGCTGACGTACTCTATGATGTAATTAAACTAATTAAAAATTCAATCAAAATCATCAAAGAGATAGTGAGGAGATGTGAAGACTTGGAAAACACTAGCTCTCCATGTCTCTTGACATCTGTTACCTCTTGGGAAAGGTTGAGTTTAATGAAGAACATGACAATGTACTCACTAAGAGATTGGATGAGTTATATGTTGAGCTTACAACCTAGAAAAAGGTATGGGTTCCTCTTTCAGCCAATGGGAATCCTCCGAATAACCATTCACATGCTTATGGAATGAAAGTTGTAAAAAAATGAAAGCGGGCAGACTTGAAGTAAAATCAACATGTGGATTTTGTGGAAAGGAAAAAAATGTCACCACTTTATGTAGGCATAAAAATGGTTATTATGACGAGTATGAGTAGAGCAAAGTAAACACTATTAACAAGGGAGGACCTAGCCAAAAGGCATGGGTACCTAAGAAAACTTTATTATTTTGTAGGTGGGCTTGAGATTCGTTGATGACACTAGATAGTGGTATTTGGATAGCAGTTGCTCAAGGCATATGATAGGTGATGAAAAGCAGTTCATCACATTGGAGATGAAAAGAAATGGAAAAGTTAGTTTTGGTGATAACAAGAAAGTTAATATCATTAGAAATGGCATAGTTAACCCTTTGATTGAAGATGTTTCTCTTGCTCAAGGCCTGATTCAACTTGTTGAGTGTCGCTCAATTGTGTGATAAAGGTAGAAGAGTAGCATTTGACTTAGTAAGATGTTTCATTATTGATGTCAAGACCAATTCAACCATTTTTTTCATGATAAAAAATGTCCACAAGATCAATTTATCCCAAAGAATTAGCAACATCTGCTTATTTTCTAAGGATGAAAATTCTTGGTTATGGTACATGAGTTTAACCATATCCACATGAAGAATATATCGAAACTAGTGAATAAAGGACAAGTTAATGGTCTTCCATCCATTGGTTTTAAAAAGAATAAATTATGCTCAACTTATCAATATGGAAAGTAGTTCGAAAGACATTTAAATCTTTGAATGATATCTCTTCGAAGCATCCACTGGGGTTATTGCATTTGGATCTCTTTAGCATAGTTTAACCAACAAGCTTGAGAGGATGACGATTCGCTCTTGTAGTTTTGGATGATTTCACTCACTTTACATGGTTAGCTTTGCTAAGTAGGAAAAATGAAACTTTTGAGTTCTTCTAAACCTTATTGAATCAAATAATAAATGAATAAGGAATAAGAATCATCAAGATGAGAAGCAACCGAGGAAGAGTTTTTGAAAATATAGTCTTCAAATAATTTTGTTCAAGGAATGAAATTGATCATAATTTCTTAGCTCTATACGCACCACAACAAAATGGAGTTAAGGAGCGCAAAGATAGAACAATTATTAAGATGGCTAAATAGATGTTGAGTGATAAGAACTGACCTAAGTACTTTAGGGGAGAAGTTGTTAACACAACATGTTATATTCTTAATAGGGTCCTTATTTATCCTATTTTAGATAAAACACCCTATGAGCTTTGGAAGGGGTGCTAGCCAAAAGTTGGGAATCTTAGATCCTTTGCATGTAAGTGTTATATTCTTAACACTAAGGAGAAACTAGCCATGTTTAACCCAAAAGCAGATGAAGGAATATTTCAGAGTTACTCAACAAGTAGATCATACTGAGTCTATGTGAAGAGGACTAGACTTCTAGCAGAATCTATGCATATTACTAGAAGAGAAGATGATGTTTATGTTCGTGAAGTTATCAACGTGCCTGAGATTCCAAACTTAGCTCTAGTAGAAGAACTAAACAAAATTAAGATAGATGATGACCATATTTAAGCTATCAACTTTAATAAGATGATTAGACTCAACAACAACAAAATAGTTAGGATATTTAAGCACCAAATTCGATTCTTCCTAAAGAGATTAACACTCATCGCAATCATTAAATTGATTGCATTAGAGATGATGTTCATAATCTTAAATGACTAGAGGCCAACTCAACATAATGACCAATCATCCAACATTCATATAATTGATTGAACCAAATAAGTTTGAAGATGTTGAATTTGATAATTATTGGATGATAGCTATGCAAGAAGAGATTGACTGGTTCAAGCAAAATGAAGTATAGGATTTAGTTCACATACCTAGAGGCAAATCCATTATTGGAACCAAATGGGTTTTAAGAACAAGTTAGATGAAGATGACAATGTTATCAAGAACAAACCTTGACTTATTGCTCAAGGCTATAATCAGCAAGAAGGAATCGATTATGATGAAACTTTTGCTCTTATAGCCAGACTTGAAACCATTAGGATTATCTGAGCTTTTACATCTCATATGAACTTTAAGTTGTTTCAAATGGATGTTAAGAGTACTTTCCTAAATTGATATATTATAGAAGAAGTTTATATATGTGAATTACTGGTTAATCAAGATAGTAATTGAACATGCAAACTTGTAAGATGAAATTCCAAAACTTAAAATTAACCCTAAATGATCTTCTAAGCATGACATGATTGATATAATCTAAGTTGAAAAGTTCCATAGATGCATATAGGTTTATAAAACTTATAAACCTACCATCTAAGTTAAAGGCATTTCTAGTTGATGCATGCCTTCCTTTGGTGTAGTGCTCCCTTATAACAGTACTCCGATACCACTAGCCTCCAATCTACGATAACCTATATGATTGATCCACACAGATCTTCACAGATCCGAACCTCCACTGAGGAAGAAACTGTTGGTAGACAACAACTGCTAGATCGCTCAAAGACCGAACATAAAATATTAACTGAGAATGCTTACTTCAAAATAGAAAGAGCCTTCTAAAGAATTCTTGTGACTTTGGAGAAACTCATGGAGTTTCTCACAAAAAGCTCATGAAGAAAAGATGTCAAACTCAGAAGGAAGGCTGAGCTGAAGTGAATAAAAGGAGGACGAGTGGACCATTATTTATAATGGGAGGGGGGCAAAAAGATTCCCTCATTCTCCAATATGGAATGGGATTTCTCCCATCCCCCCTATGGGTCGGTGTCCAAAGATTTGGCTTCGCGGGGATCGACCCACGTGCACGGCCCGCATATGCGGGCTATGCGGCGACTTACCCCGCAAGCCCAGCTTGCGAGCCACTAGTGCATGCCCACACAAGCACTGCCAAGGTAGTGCTTGCAGGCCTACTACCCTCTAGCGTGCAGTGGCCCTATACCAGTGCTCGCTAGTAGTCCACGAGCAAATTTTTCTCTCAGGGAAACCGCACAGGCCCCACCCATAAATAGCCCGTGTTCATGGAGCCCACTAGCAAAGGGAAAAATCCCTTGCTATGCTTCATGTAGTTTTTCCCAAAATTCTCCTTTAATCCTTTTAATTATTGATCTGCCCTAACCAATTAATAATTTATCCAACAATTTCGACATCCTTAATATTCTCGGTATAGACAAAGTCTATAAGTTCTTTACTTAGTCTAGTAAAGACCCAAAGTGTGTGACCTCATAGGATCCTGAAGTATGGAGCCGCTAGAGGTTAAACTAAACTTGGCTTCCCATCTAGGAACCTTTAGGCTCAGTATTCCAATACCGATATGGAACCCGATAACTCTAGATGATCAAATGGGCTTTCTAGCAAAGGCGTATGATCCACCGATACTTGGAATGTCACGTGCTTGTGACTTGATCCAGTTTTGCAATAGTAATCAATATAATACACTCCTTCCATCAAGTTAAGTACCATCCAGTTATTGAGCTCGGATTAAGTGTCAGCTCATGTAATAACTGTAGCTATCCTTGAATTAAACTTCTTCATGAAGAACACCACTCGCCATAATGTATCAAGATTGACTAGAAACCCGTTCTATCAATATTATACTCTAATCAGAGGTTTATGAGTGTCTCTTCAATAAGAGGTATTAAGGTACATCTCCCATTATATCACTACATCAAGAATAATGTATCTATCTTGACTACTAGGCTTACCAACGAGTGATCATCACTATACCCA
This sequence comes from Euphorbia schlechtendalii, assembly GCA_949673415.1. Lineage (NCBI taxonomy): Eukaryota > Viridiplantae > Streptophyta > Magnoliopsida > Malpighiales > Euphorbiaceae > Euphorbia > Euphorbia schlechtendalii. The sequence continues at coordinate 28,576 of CATIWQ010353233.1, forward strand.
TAATCACCCGCATCATCCTGATCGCTAGGGTATGAATAAGTATGATCCAAAGTATAGAAACTCCTACACAAGGTAACCGGTATCTCAAGTTTAAGGATACTTGTACTACTACTACAATAAGACATGACACCAACACATGGATATAATTATTTCCGATTATCTGTCTCATAACGATTTCCAATGTATTACCCGAATACATTCATGCGTTAACTCAAGGTACCACCTTCAGCTCGTGAGATCGGCTACTTGGATTCAATCCAAGGAGTAAGCCTACACATGCAAATTTATCCTTTTCATTGATGTCCAGTCTCAATGAAACTATGACTAGAGATATTTAGACTATTCATAGTAATACATGAGTGTAGTTCTCACACCACATAGCTCCCAATATGTCCTCGCACTTTCACGTTATGAAGTAGTCACGAACTTTTTCTTATCAATGTACATATATAATAACAAATATACATGACACCAGCGAGATATATAATATAAACAAACACTAAAAAATAACAAAGATGTCTTTATTATTATTAATAACAATCTGAAACTGTTTATACATTATAATTAGTTGTCTCTAGGGCATACATCATGTCTAAAAATCTCCCACTTTCACTAAAGCTAATTGCCCATGTGCTTCATGTCATACTCGTTAACATGAAGGTCATGCTTAACCTGAGTTAATGGCTTCGTTAACCCATCCACTAATTTCAGATCCGTAGGGATGTATTATAAGCTTATTTCCTTTCTACCTACTATCTCCTGAATTAGATGGTACTTTTTTAGTACATGTCTGTTTCTTTGACGAGACTGTGGTTTCTTTTCCTAATCAATAGCCCCATTATTATTGCAATAGATCGCTATTGGATTTACAATGTTAGACACCACACAGAGATCACCAATAAATCCCTTAAGCCAGACATCTTGCTTAGCTGCTACTCAAGCAGCTATATACTAATATTCAATGATTGAATAAGTAGTCGTAACCTATTTGAAACTTTTCCAAACAACTACCCCTACATTTAACATAAACACATATCTTGCCTAGGACTTATAATCATCCCTGTCAGATTGAAAACTCGTGTAAGTGTATCCCTTCATAGAGGGATCACCTTCTCTACATACCAAAAACATATCCTTAGTCCTACGTAAGTACTTAAGGATAGTTTTAACGGCCATCCAATGCTTCTCACCTGGATTAGGTTGAAATCTGCTCGTAATGCTCGATAAGTGTGAGACGTCAGGCTGAGTGCATATCATAGCATACATGATGGATCCTATCGCTGAAGCTTAGGGTATTCCATTCATGCGTAGTCTCTCCTCTTGTGTTCTCGGACACTCAGATTTAGAAAGGTTAATCCCATGAGACATTGGGAAATAACCCTTTCTTAACTACTCAAGGTTAAATCTAGCTAAAACCTTATCTATGTATGTACTTTGAGAAAGACTTAGCAGCCTTCTAGATCTATCACGGTAGATCTTTATACCTAGTATAAAAGCTGCTTCTCCAAGGTCTTTCATGGAGAACATATTTGACAACCATGACTTCACTATTTGAAGAAAAAGAACATCATTTTCTATCAGTAATATGGCATCGACATATAATACAAGGAAAATGATCACACTCCCACTAGCCTTCTTATATGCATAGGCCTCATTAGCGTTTGTCACAAAACCGATTTCTCGAATTATCTCGTCAAACCTAATATTCCAACTCCTTGATGCTTGCTTAAGTCTATAAATGGACTTTTGCAATTTGCATACCATCAAGCCATCCTTGGATGTAAAACCTTCAGGTTATTTCATATTCACATCCCTATCCAAGTTCTTGTTAAGGAACTCTATTTTCACATGCATCTGCTAGATCTCATAATCGTAAAGAGCGGCGATGGTAAGGAGTATTCTGATATACTTCAGCATGGCCACCGGTGAAAAGGTTTCATCATAGTCAATACCTTCTTTTTTAATGTAACCTTTTGCAACTAGCGTTGCTTTATAGGTAATTACATTACCATCCATGTTCGTTTTCTTCTTAAAAATCCACTTGCATCACATGGGTTTAATCCTAGTTGGAGCATCAACCAAGTTCCAAACTTGTTTTTGTACATGGAGTCCATCTTTGACTTCATGGTTGTTAACCAATTATCAAACTCTAAGCCTTCCATTACCTCCTTGTAAGTTTTGGGCTTATCATTTCTATAAGGAAGATATATTTATCATCAGTGATGAGAAAACCATATCACTCTGGAGTGATTAGAGTCTGACCTGACCTACACAATGTCGGTGTTATAATAGGCTGTTCCATGCTTACAATTTCTTGTGTAACAGGTGTAGGAACAATCATTTGATTGTCAGTTTAATCTTCTTGAGTACCCAACTCAAGATAGCTCCCACTAGCTTTTGCAAGTATATGCTCCTTCTCGAGGAATTGAGCATTTTTAGAAATAAGTACCTTTTATTCGTTGGGATCATAAAAGGTATAACCGATAGTCTCCTTAGGGTAACCTACAAATAGACACCTATTAGACTTAGCACCTAGCTTATCTGAACTTGTCCTCTTTACATAAGTAGGACATCCCTAAACTCTCAAGTGAGAAAGGTTGGTTTCTTACCATACCACAATTCATATGGTGTTTGATCAATTGATTTTAGGGGTACTCTGTTTAGAATATAAATTGCGCTCTCAAGTGCATAACCCTAAAAGGATTTGCGGAGTTCTGCTTGTCTCATCATGGATCGAACCATATCGAGTAGGGTTTGATTTCTCCTTCTGACACTCCATTGTGTTGGGGTGTATAAGGAGGTGTCCATTGGGAAAAAATCTCATTATCCCTTAGATAATCCTAAAACTCTTGGCTTAAGTATTCACCACCTCTATCAAATCAAAGAGTCTTGATACTTTTCCCAAGTTGTTTCTCTACTTCTGTTTTGAACTCTTTGAATTTGTCAAAACTTTCAGATTTGTGCCTCATTAGGTACAGATAACCATATCGTGCGTAATCATCGATAAAGGTTATGAAGTAGACAAAACCCTCATGTGTCTTAACACTCATTGACTACATACATTGGAATGCATCATTTCCAAAGTACTAGTGGCACGTTGACCCTTTCATTTGAAAGGTTTCTTAGTCAGCTTTCCCTTTAAATAAGATTCTCACGCTCCATAGATTGGGCCCAAGCACCACATTTGTGTCGCTTTATATGACCTAGATGTCAATGCCATAAGTATGAGGATTTCTCTATATCTAACTTCGATTTCTTAACAATTTTCATATTTAGAATTTTAGTTTTAGTATCTATAACATAAATGCCATCAACACATATTCCACAAGCATAAAGAATATTATCATATCGAATTTAACAATTATTATTAGAAATAAAATCTCAAATCCATCAGTTGCTAAATGCGGAATAGAAATAATATTCTCAGTGACAGCGGGAATATAGTAGAAATTGTTCAAAACTAAAACTAGGCCACTAGGCAAACGAAGGCTATATGTCCCTACAGCTGTTGCAACAACCTGTGCTCCATTTCCAAATCTTAGGTCCATTTCCCTCTTTGCAAGCCTTCTACTGCTCCATAACCCCTGCACAGAATTATAGATATGAGTACCAGAACCAACATCTAATACCCATGTAGACTCATAGGGAACTGTACAGAAAATCTCTAGTGTGAACATACCTCTAGAAATTTAAGCCACAACCTTCATCATTATCTGATGAGCTTGTTCCAAGAGAAACATTTTCCCTCTTCAACTCTAACTTCTTAATGATCTTTCTCTTGACCTTTAAACCTTTAAGTATCTTCAACTTAAGGTCCTCAGCATTTACTTGCTCCTTGTGTTTGTTTCTAAACTCAATCTCATATATCTTGAGTAAGTCCATAAATTGGGTCAAGGTACAGTTGGAAGAACACTCCTTAAGCATCTTCTTGAATGAATCATAGTTATTGGGTAGTCCTCTCAATACCATTTCCCTTAAAGACTGCTCACTGCACTCAACTCCCAACTCTCTAAGTTTCTCAGACTTGTCATATATGTATATAACCAACTCTACTGATGAGGTGTCTCCCTGCAACTTATTGTGGAATAGTTTTTCTTATAAATTTTCCACTGAATTGAGATGATGAATCATCATTGCAAAATCCAACCCTTTGTACACATGTGTATATTTTGAGAGCATGTTGTCTAACATGAGTTTTGCAACAAACTCACAGTTTCCCTTATGCTCCTCATAATCATTCATCTCACATGCAAAAGCATTCTTGCCAGGGTGTTTGGGACTTGGATCAGTCAGAATGTAATTCAGGTAGTAGTTCTGAATAACTCCTCTAATTGTCTCAAACCACTCATTGAAGTTGTAAACATCATATTTTATGTCAACAAGAGGACCGATATCAATACAAGTATTTTCGTTAGTGATCATATTCAACCAAGATATAAGATAGAAATTGTTCGTACATTAGTATATATACATGCATTTAATACAAGGACTTTAATTGAACACATAATTCCTATTATTTTCTCGAAATTCAAATAGCCCCTTCTATTTAAAGTCGGAAAATTTGGTCCAACCAATTTTCCTTATAGCATTAATAGCCACTCATCGTGACCCCGCTATAGCAGGTCAAGTCATAAAAATACAACTATGGTTGGAACCCACCCATTTGCATCCCACGCAATTGCTAATCCATTTGAGTTCTCTTTCTCAAGACATGTGTACCCGATTGTACGACTCCTCAAATATGTCTCCAATCTGGCATTAGCTCCACTAGCATGGATAACTAACCCATTTTGGTTAAGGTATCAACCCTATCTAGTCTCAAAACCAAACACATGTTAAGGGAAATCATGTTGTACAAGTCCTTACATCCGTTAATTAGGTTCGTATCACGACTTATGACGGGAATACAGTTTACCACCTTAATATTGTTGTAGGGATTTTATTTTTCAACTTGTCTCAACCTAGTCTAGGTCTTATACGATGGATATGATCATGATAACAATAATTCCAGGATATTTGGAATTATTAATCTGAGGGAAAATGCTCAAGACTGGTACATCATAATCATTCCATTATGCCAAGACTCCACATAGCATGCAAAACAAACACGGTCTATGTTTAAGTTCTTGCACCTATGTCTTTAAGTTTTAATTTAACAACTTAAACCACGTTTGTAAAATCATATGCGAAATCCAATTCTCATACTAGAAATCAACTAAGTCATAAAAGTCCATTGGGTACACTTAAACCTAATACCGATGGACATTTCTAGGTAGGAGAGGCTCCCTTAAAGTGAATGAGTAGCCAAGTCCAATCCTTGCCAAAATAACCACGAGCACTTCGATTCGTTGTACCACAGACAATCATGATTTAAAGATTTCATTCTTTAATTATGTGAAGTTCGGGACGACCCTCAATTTAAAGAATTTGCACGTGTGGTAAAATATTGCTAATTTATATAATAATCACCTTGACTAAGTTTGAGGAAAACCATAATGTAGTTATTAAATCATTTTCTTTAACAGGAATTGAAACCTAAGTCATGCATAGTATACTTTAATCAATTCATAAAAAATATTAATTTCAAAATATTATAATCAATCATACATAGCATAAGGCAAGCTTTGATACCACTACTGGTTAATTAAGATAATAATTGAACATGCAAACTTACAATGCAAAACAAACACGGTCTATGTTTAAGATCTCCTGAGCATGCCATGATTGATATAATCTAAGTTGAAACGTTCCATAGATGCATATAAGTTTATAGATCTTCTAAAAGAAACCTAGCATCTAAGTTAAGGGCATTACTAGTTGATGCTTACCTTCCTTTGGTGCTGCGCTCCCTTAGAACAGTACTCTCGTAGCACTAACCACCAATCTAGGAAAGCTTTTATGATTGATCCACATGGATCTTCACCGACCAAAACCTCCGTTGAGGAAGAAACCATTGGTAGATAACTGCTGCTAGACCGCTCGAAGACCAACCTGAAAATATTAACTGAGAAGGCTCACTTCAAATAGAAAGAGCCTTCTAAAAAATTCTTTTGACGTTAAAGAAAATCATGGAGGATCTCGCAAAAAGCTCTCGAAGAAAAGATGTCAAACTTAGAAGGAAGGCTGAGCTAAAGTGAATAAAAGGAGGGGTGGACCACTATTTATAGTGGGAGGGAAGAAAAAAGCTTCCCTCATTTTCCAATGTGGGATGGGATTTCTCCCATCCCACCCAGAGGGTTGCGCGTAGAGCTCTGACTCCGCGCAGGTTGACCCGCACGTATAACCCGCATATGGGGGCTTGCAGCAGCTTGCAAGGCAAGCCCTAATGGGCTTACCTTGCCTTTGTAAGTCTGGCTTTCCGGCTATCCTGCAAGCCGAGCTTGCGGGCTGTCCTGTAAGCCTAACTTGCAGGTTGCTAGAGGATCTACTGCAGGCCCACGTAAGCACTACTAAGGCAGCGTTTGTGGGTCTACTGCCCACTAGCATGTAGTTGCCCGTGAATAAATTTTTCTCGTAGGGAAACCGTGCAAGATAAAACCATGAACAACCCGTGTTCGTGGGGCCCACTCGCAATGGGAAAAATCCCTTACTATGCTTCACGTAGTTTTTCCCAATATTCTCCTTTAATCCTTTTAATTTTTAATCTAGTGCAACCAATTAATAATTTATCCAACGATTTTGACATCCTTAATATTCTTAGTATAGACCTAGTCAATAATTTCTTTACTCTGTCTGGTAAAGACCCAAAGTGTGTGACCTCTAAGAATCCCAGAGTATAGAGACACGAGAGGTTAACCTAAACTTGGCTTCCCATCTAGGAGCCTTTAGGCTTAGTATTCCAGACCGAGATGGAAACCCGATAACTCTAGGTGATCAAATGAGCTTTCTAGCAAAGGTGTATGATCCCCCAATATTCGGAATGTCACGTACTTGTGACTTGATCTCGTTCTGAAATGGTAGCCAATACAATACACTCCTTCCATCAAGTTAAGTACCATATAGTTTTATGAGCTCGGATTAAGTGTCAGCTAATGTAATAGCCATAGCTATCTAGAATTAGAATTGTTCATGAAGAACACAACTCACCATAATGTATCAAGATTGACTAGAAACTCGTTTGATCAATCTTATACTCTGATTAGAGGTTTATAAGTGTCTGTCTTCAAAAAGAGGCCTTAAGGTACATCTCCCATTATATCACCATGTTAGGAGTGATGGATTCCATCTTGACTACTCGACTTACCAATGAGTGATCATTACTATACATATAATCAGTCGTATTATCTTGATCACTATGGTATGAATAAGTAAGACGCAAAGTATAGAAACTCCTACACAAGGTAACTAGTATCTCAGGTCTGAGGATACTTATACTGCTACTGCAATAAGATATGATACCAACATATTGATATAGTTATTTCCAAGTGTCTATCTTATAGTGGTCTCCAATGTATTACTCGAATACATTCATGTGTTAACTCAAGGTACCACCTTCAACTCGTAAGATCGATTGCTTGGATCCAATCTAAGGAGTATGTCTACACATGCTAGTCTGTCCACTTCATTGATGTCCAATCTCAATAAAACCATGACTAGAGATATTTAGACTATTCATAGTAACACGTATGTGCAGTTCTCACACCACATAGCTCCTACTATGTCCTTGCACTTTCACACTATGAAGTAGTCATGGACTTTATCTTATCAATGTACATATATAATAACACATACATATGATACCAGCAAGATACATAATATAAACAAACACTGATAAATAACAAAGATGGGTTTATTATTATTAATAATAATCTGAAACTGTTTGTACATTATAAATAATAAAGATATATCACCCTAATTGCCTATAGGGCATACATCATATCTATTACCAACCCCATGGTTTTGAAGATCCAAAGCTTCCAAATCATATCTACAAGTTGATCAAAGCTTTGTACGGATTGAAGTAGGCAGCGCGTGCTTGCTATAAAATACTAACAAAGTTTTTTCTCTGCAAAGGCTATGTTAGAAGGAATGCAAATAAAAGTTTATTTATCAAGCACAAGAATAATGACGTGTTGCTAGTCTAAATCAAGTGTATGATATCTTTATTGGAACAACAGATGAAGGTCTTTGCAAGGAGTTCAGTAAGCAAATGAAGAGCGAATTTGAAATGCCAATAATGGGAGAATAAAATTTCTTTCTTAGGTTGCAAAGTTAGCAAAATTATGATGAAATCTTTATCAGTCAACCGAAATATGCCAATGAAGTCTTGATGAAGTTCGACATGGTGAAATCAAAGCCTATGTCAACTCCAATGGCTACAAATATTATCCTAAGCAAAGATGAAGATGGTAAATGTGTAGACGATAAGTTCTACAAGGGTATTATTGGTTCTCTTCTCTACTTAACTACTAGTATTCTTGATATTCCAAATTATGTCTGTTATTGTGCTCAATATCAAGTTGGCCCCAAAGAATCTCACTTAAAATCTGTTAAGAGAATTCTCCGATACTTGCAAGGTTCTATTGATGCAGGTTTATGGTATCCAGTAGCTTAGATACTGTTAAAGGATTCATAGAAGCTGACTATGGAAGAGACAAGATTGATCGAAAAAGCACCACTGGTGGATGTCATTTTCTTAGAGAATGCTTGGTCTCTTGGTACAATAAGAAGCATACCTCTGTTTCACTTAGCATAACTACTACGGATTGAGTAGCAACTAGGGGATTATGCTATAAAGTCTAAATGCCTCAAAGTTATGTGTGATAGTACAAGCGCTATAATACTATCCAAGAATCCATTTCAACATGGCAGGATGAAGCATATCACTTCATCAAGGATCATGTGTTAAGGGAAGATGTTAAGCTAGAGTATATTCCATAAGAGGAACAAAGAGCAGAAATCTTCACCAAACCCCTAGCAAAAGAATTAATTCAATTTACTAAGGTGATTGATTAGAATGGCGAATCTAATCTGAGGCATAAATCAAGTTTTATCTTGCTAACTTTAGGGATGTTCAGTTTAACACTTATCAAGTGATAAGTACATTACTTAGTTTCTTATCTAAGTTGAAAACATTGTCATTTTACTAATTATTGTTTAAAATTCAATTTAAAATGCTAATTGTACCTTGAGTGCATTTTAACTTACCCAAACACAACGTTTTAATGAAAAAAGTTGAAGTAGTTCAAGCTTGATATAATATAACCATTAATTTTTATCCTACTATATAAGGGTTACACATAGTAAAGAGAGGAATTTTCATCTATAAAAGGAGAATTGTAGAAGAGGAACAATTACTTGCAATCCTTGATTTGCAAACATATTCTCAAAGCAACAATCTCTCTTCCAAGCCTAAATTCTCAATAATGGCAACTTCAAGCGCAAACTAGTCCAAAGGAAATCAATCTAAGATGCAAAGAGCATTAGTGTTGTAAGAAGATGGTACCATCTTAATATAAAGAGACATAGAAAAGAAAATCTCCATTAGGATTGGGGAGAAGCCACACACCATGCTCTTATAACAAGGAACCATATATGACCCTTTAGGATACAAGAAGGGATCAAGAATGGAGATATCCATCCAATATACTCAGCATGTTGGTGAGGCTACCACTAATGAAGATCTTAGTGTGTGGATGAAGTAATAGAGGTTGAGAAAGTCCTTTGACATGGATTTCTTAGAAATTCCTACTTTGATGAAGCTCTCAAACCTGTACTTTGTTCACGGAGAACCTGATGTGCTAATAACATCAGTAGATGGATAGTGCCTTAATGTGACTACCAATATCATAGCAAATTTGCTACGGATGAAGTTAAAGGGAACATAGTTTAGGACAGTTGAAGATGAAACTCTAGTTCTAATCCCTGAAGAATTTTTCACCTAGAAGATTGGGTCAACAAGGAGATTAGGACAACAACCATGTCATAAAGAAGAAGGGTTACTTAGAAGTTGATTGTAAAGTGCTTGGCCCCCAAGATTGGGTTAGTGTCAAGATGTTCAAAGTTCGGAAGGTACATTACTTACCATATAATCCATGGTAGCAAAACAATTGGGTAGTACTCTATATCAACCACATGTTGAAGGTTACTCACTCTCTGTACTAGGGAATTCTCATCTCAACGACATGTGCTACCTACATTGTTGATATGAAAAGGGTAGTAAGAGAGTATGCCCCCTTTCCAGGATAACTTTAATTAGAATTGAAGAGATGCTCACTCTTCAAGGAAACAAGGAGACCTTCTCCTATTGGAAGGAAAGAGAGAGGAAGAGGAAGAAGATGATGAGATCAGGCCAGGATATCATCATTTTGGATGATATCTTAGAGGTGGGTATGGATACTAAGTTTGAGAAGCTTTTAAGGATCGTTCAATTAAAGATGGCAGTGAAGAAGTCAGTAGTGGTGGAGGATGATGATGACATCCCCATCACTCAAGCTAATCCCTCACTAAAGGACTAGGTTAGATAGTCAGTTGAAGGAAGAGCCTATGGCTAAGAGAGCCAAGGCACCAAAGAAATTTGCTTTTAAGAAGCAAGGAAAGTAATATGAGAAAGCTACAAAAGTTGAAGTGAAAGAATATCAAGTCGAAGGGGAATCAACTGTTGAAGAAGTTGATATTGGGCAATTTGACCTTAAGAAAAGGAAAATGAGCAATAGGAGAAGGAAGACTATCAATATTGAAGGAGAGGTTGCTGATGTAAATATGAATCCCTAAGTCCAACAAAGTGAAGAGGCCATAGATGTTCGGTTAACGGAGGCTTGTGAACCAAGAACAATTGAAGTTATTGAGGAAGTGAAGGAAGTATCAGTGGAAGAAGTACCTGTTAAGAAAGAAGAGGTTTCTTAGTATGTTGAGTTACCAAAGGACAATAAGGAATCTATCCTTGATCAATCACAACACCTTTCTCCACCTCCTACACATATAAATTCTTCTTCTACTTCTCCTCTACATTTTTTTTCTACACATACCCATTCTCCATATCCTTGAAAATCAAATAAAGCTAATCAAAATGATCAAGATGACACAAAAACTACTTCTCCCAACCAAATTCACCCTTCTTCGCCCAAACCTATTGTAAATATTTCTACTCCTCCATCAGACATCATTCTACCAAATCCCACTTCTACTTCAAATCCTACTTCCCATCTTCAAAACACCGTAGCTCTAATTTATCAAATGACTAACATTAAGAACTATGTTCAGTATAGTCTCATGCTGAGAATTCCGCTCAGGATGGCCATAGCTCTGAGAACTATGCTCAGCCTATCCATATAGTGGTGGAAAAAGTAATCCCAACTACTTCTACACCGCGAACTGCAACTCCCATTGTCGAATAAATTAGAATTAATTTTGAACTAGTGGAAGAGGTAAGTATGAGGTAAAGGTTAAGGGAAGTTGCTAGATCTTTCTACAAGTCTCCAAAAACTAATATTGAGCTAAATACCGCCATAAATAGGAAAATAGTCCAAGATGAATTGACGCCAACACATCCCAAGCCTTCACAACTACTACCTACCACATCTACTATAGCCTTATCCCAAAATGCACTGTAATTTGAAGAGTTTGAAAAAGCTACAAGAAGATATACATGCATCAAGGTAAACATGGTTAGGGAGAGTTGTAGAATCATGGTTTAGGGTATGGCTACTATGTAAACTAGGTTATTTGACTCAACGTGCCTAACAAAAGCAGCCACAACCGTTCCAACCGCTACTGTGACAAGTAATGCAATAGTTTAAAATTTGGAGCCTTCCTTTGAAGAAGTAAAGAAAGTACTTGTAAACTTTGTCACCTTGAATTTTGGCAAAGACCAGAATAAGCTGGGGAAGGACACCCTCTTTGGATTCGAAGTCTTTTTCAAGTCCATTACTCAGCAAGAGAAGGACTTAGAAAATTAAATAAATTCAACCATTAATTTGGCAAAGATAATGATGAATGTTGTTGAGAAAATTGATATACAGTTAGTAATAAATTTTAATATACCTGAGTGATATGTGTATAATTACACTTATTTTCATATTAATTTTATACACTAAACACTATAGTTTAAGTCATTTTTATACTTCATATAAAAGATTTCACGTGGTATGTAGTAGTTTTTGATGCAAATGCAGATACTAGGTAAATCTTGGGAGTAAAATAATCTAAAGTGGAATTCTATGAAAAAAGAGTGAAAAAGGTGCAAAAAGGTGTGTGGAACTTAAAGATTTGGCTTAGGATCGAAGCTGTCAAAGATCGATGAAGTTACAAGGAGAATTTTGAAGAAAAATGCAATTCACAGTCGCGATAACCATTCCCGGTCGCGACTTTTTCTTCTTCAAAAAAAAATCTGCCAATCAAAGATTCAAGGTCACGACTTGTATATCATGGTCCAGACTTGGACGTTTTCTGGTTTAACCTTCTTAACTACCAACCACCAGATAAGGATGATCAACCGCCATCAACTACCAACGAATAGACACCTATCAGAAATCAACCAATCATGAAAAGGTGCCTATCCATTGTGGATTAGATTGAAGCTTCCCAACCAATCACAATGAATTGATGCAACCATTCACCAATGGACACAACTCTTCATATGGATAGACGCAACCCTTCGAACTCTATGAATAGGGCTCTAAACCTTACAATTTTGGGCAATCAAGCAGAGGGAAAACATTAGAGTGCATGAGAGAGATATAGTGTGTGTATAGATAGAGAATTCTCTACATTCATAAGTGTTAGCGAGAAAATGTTTAAGTGATTCGAATCCTTGTTTTGATCACTAGATTTCTTTATATTCTCGAGCAATTGTACTTGAAAATCACTTATCAATAAAAGTTTTCGTTCTTCAATATTCGTTTGTTCAATATTCACAAAGAATAGCATCCTAGCGAAGGTTCTGTACAGTCGAGACCGAATTCAAAGCAGACGTAGGAATTACGAGAATTAACGACTACCATTAAAGAGTGGATACAATTTGATCAACTTTAGCTTTCACTTGCATACTTGCAACTTTTCTTTGCTTTCTACTTATACTTTCTATTTCAAAGTTTATGATATGTCTATGTGTCATAATGTGTATTTCATGTTAATCAAGTTATATACTTTGGAGTTAATTTTAAGAGTAGTTTTGGGGTTAACAATATCGTGTATAATCACTGGATCTGTGATATAACGCTGTTTAGTGAGCCAACATTTTTGGAATGGTAACTTGCTAAATGTGGCTATGTGAGAGCGACCGTACTAAGCATAGTATTGATGTTGTCCAGGTTTATATAATTGTCTTGTTTCGTTTGTGCTAGGTTTAGAAAAAATTATTTCATGTGTTGCTTTGCGACGAATCATTAAATATATGAGTGTTTTGAACCGAGTCTATTAGATTAGTTTAGTGAGTCATAACTCTTTGTTGAACTTACATGTTTTCTCTGCTATACTTGTTCGTAGTGAAGATTCTATATATTTAGATTCTCTAATCTTCCACATCTATATTTACTCAACTCTTCATTCTAATCTTCCCATGCAAAAAAATCTCAAATCTATTTTTATTTTCTTTTACTTTGTCTTTCCTTGTTGATCCTTAGACCTGGTTCCTTCCCTATGGGTTCGATATCTTTTAAAACTACATCGCAATTGTATACTTGCAGTTATCATCATTTTTCTATTTGATAAGAGGTATTGACAACACCTACATTTTTCGTGAACAAGTTTTTGGCACCATTATTAAGGATAAGCCTTACAAAATGAGTGTAGCCAAGTTTCATGAACAAGTTTTCGGAACCATTAGTTATTA
>CATIWQ010353247.1:0-15661 GCA_949673415.1 Euphorbia schlechtendalii
CAAATTGTTTCAATGTTTAATGTTAAATAAATTTAAAGTCTTGATGTATAATTTAAAAAGTCTATCACATTACATAATAAATCCTAAGAAAATAAACATCAAACTTGAGATGCAATGTTCAACATTCAAAATAAGAGTATAAATAAAAACATCTATACTAATATGTTTCATACAATAAAAACTTTGAATCATTACTTAAAAATATTATTTGATCAAACTGTTTCAATGTTTAATGTTAAATAAATTCAAAGTCTTGATATATAATTTAAAAAGTCTATCACATTACATAATAAATCCTATGAAAATAAATATCAAATTTGAGATGCAATGTTCAACATTCAAAATAAGAGTATAGATAAAAACATCAAAATCAACAATATTTGGTTCAATTCCACGTTGCTCTTCCATTTATGTATATAACTTTTAGGGTTGCATGGTTTGTAAAGTTAAAAAAAAAAAGACTTGGAATAAGTTCATATCCAGATGTCATATAATATAAATTATAATTTTTATAACATAGAAAATATTTGGAGGTTTCGGAAATAATTTGAGAAAAATTTGAGGATTTTTCAATGGAGGTATATCGGTGTCGGGTTCGGGGATTTATCGGATTAGAGAGTTCATTCCTCATCTCTATATCTATTAAGGTTTCGGGTACGAAAAATTCTCCACTTCCTACCCGTGAAGAATTTTTATCGAGGATTCCCTATCCTTATCGGAGCGGACCTTCATCGGATTCGCAGATTTGGAACCCTGTTTTCATCCCTACTCCAACAATTCTAAAAAGTTCCAATCAGCCCCCTGAACATGACAATAGTGCACAAGTTTGCACCCCACGCACAACTCCGCGTGTTGGATTATGGTTGGTTTAACTTTTCGAAGATGTCAAATTTTAAATTTCTTTCTCCAACCAGAAGTTGACACGTGACATTGTCAGGGGATAAACTGGTGCACTTTTGCAAAGTTCAGGGGGGTTAAGTTGAATTTTTGAAATTTCAGGGTAACATCTGATAAAAATTGCCAAGTTTAGGGAGGTTTTGATGCATTTGCCTAAAATTTATGGAATGGACTGAAATTTAAAGCTTGGACGTTACTTTGAAGTTACCCATCTTAAAAAGAAAGAATGACAATAGTGATGCAGTCGGAAAATTCATCCGGTTTAAACTCTTACATGAACAAGTGTCACTTTTTCACGAACGGTATTTTATCCATCGTAGCAGTCTATTCACAAACTCAAACTGGTTCGCCTTCCAAGACGACAACTCCCCCAGCGACGCCCCTGTAATCACACCCCTCTCTGAAATGATGGATGCCGTCAACTTGAACGGAAACCGTAACAGCGGCAACAGCAGCAGTGACGATGATGACGAGGTAGTAGTCGGGGAAGACGAAGACTTAACCGAAACAAAATCCCCTTCCACTTCCGACACAAACTTCGCCAACGGATTCCCCGAAATCACAACCACCCTGCAAGACCCCGAGTTTTTCAGATTCGACACACCAGAAAACGACCAAGACTTGTTCGGAGAGCGGCCCTACCCTGAATGGGTCGGCTGGGGAGAACCGTCATCCAGTGTCAACCCATTCGAAGACCCGCCAGAAAAGCCAAACGGCTCGTCAACACCGGAGTGCGGTGGTTCCGGCGACGGGTCGCCGGAACCGGTGCCGTCGTTGTTCGAGGAGGATGTCGAATTCGTGGGCGTGGAAATGGAAGGAGAACTGAAAAGGCAATGGAAAAGGCGCTCAAGGAAGGTATAGTTGGCGAAGCGGGGCCGTTGAAGAGGAATGCGGGCCCGCCAAAACCCGAAAAGGAGGAGAACCCGGATGATGACGTGACAGGGCTCGAAGAATTCAACACCGCGAATTATTGGAGGGTCGATCAAGAGGTGGTGGCTGTTGTCGAGTGATGGGTGGAAAAAATTCAAGGGCCCCCGGTTTCGCTGGCAAGACTCGATGTACAGTGTAATTTTGTATCCAAATGGGGGAATTGGATGATAGGTTTGTGTTGTGATTTTTTACTTGTACTGTTTAGTATTGATATTGTAACTCCCATTAAAGTTTATTATTAAGGTTTTGTTTTCTCTTGTTGTTGACTGGTTTTTCTCGTCTCTAATGTTTAATAATTTATTCTTCCATTGATTTTTGTTTTGGTTGCAAAGTCCTTAAGGCCCCAAAGTGTGTGATTTTTGGTACTTGGGGTTTCAATTTTTTTTAGTTTTAAAAATTTAGTGCTTATTATCGAGTATAACTTTTTGTATATACAATAGTCGTAATTCCTGCAAAAGAAAAGAAAAGAAAGAAGGAAGGCAGAGAAATTAGCAATTTGCGAAAATGATAGAAGTGGTTCTAAACGAAGACGACACCATCGGTGACCTGAAGAAGCTCGTCGCCGCTCAGACGGGGACCCGACCCGACCCGAGAAAATCAGGATCCAGAAGTGGTACACTATTTACAAGGATCACATTACTCTCCAGGACTACGAGATTCACGACGGCATGGGCCTTGAGCTCTACTACAACTGAATCCTCCTTTTTTGCGGTACTTTTTCTGTTTCAGTTATTCCAAATAAAAAGCCATCATTGATTCTGTTATTTCTCTGTTTGGTTCTTATTTTTCCTCTTGTTTCTGCAGCTGATTGAGATGCTGAAACTGTTTTCTCTGATGCTCAAGTTCGTACGTTAGGTGTAATTTTGATTGTGCATCCCGTGATTTATTTTCATGCTGTTGGACACACTTGTACTGATTTTAATGCTTTATCATGTATGTCATTCTAGCCAATAATAGTGTTTATTTAATTCTCATGGATATAATGTAATATTTTGGCTTAGTACATCACTAGGTACTTGAACTTGTCCAAAAAAATCTACTACCCCCTGAACTTTCAAAGTGACCCCGTAGTTCCCTCAACTTTCAAAAAATGCACCACTTTGCTCCCTCTATGTCACGTGTCATCTTCTGGTTGGTTTTGACTTTTCAAATATGTTATTTTTCTGATTATCTCCCTCCAATCAGAAGTTGACACGTGGCACCAAGGAGTAAAGTGGTGCACTTTTCTAAAGTTGAAGGAGTCACAGGATCTCTTTGAAAGTTCAGGGGGTAGTAGGTTTTTGGGGACAAGTTCAGGTACCTAGTGATGCAGCCTAATATTTTTTACTCCATTCATTCCATTCTATGAATTATACTAATCGTTTATTGTTGTGTGCATTACTTTTATAAGCGGAAACATCAATGGATCGTATTTGGATTCAATGTATCCAAAATTTATTAAAAAAAAATAAGGGGTTTTTTTTTATAAATATCTAAGGTACAATATATAAATTTCTCTCAAACTTGTATTCAATTACAAAAGGATCACTCTCAAGTTTTTACGTTCTAGATGTGTTGAAATAGTTTGGGTGAAGGAGTTCGCAAATAGTAATATATAATAAGTATATAGCATGTATATAATAGATATGTATAGTAGAAATATAATAGATATATATCACATGTACATCTAATAGATATATAACAAATATATACCTAAGTTTAAAAATGTAAAATCAAAACATAAGAATGTAAAAATGTAAAATCAGAACATAAAAAACATAAAAAAGTAAAATGAATTTTCAAAAATATATTTTTGTAAATGGTAAACTAAAACAAGAACAAAATAGACAATTTCCTAAAAAATAATGAAATTTGGATCCGTATACTGGATCCAGATCCGGTCCATTGTCGGGAATCAAACCAAAATCTTAAAACCCACCAAGAGTTTATCACAATACCATTGAGTAAAATGAGAGTTTAATATTTGGTTTCCTTCTAACTGCTTAGTATAATTTAGACCTGTTAGTCGGGTAGGCCGGGCCCGGTTTGAGATGGACTTGATAGGCTTTTTGATAAAAAGGCTAACCCAAGCCCAGCCCATTCCATACTTTAAAATTTTGTGTTCGGACTGGGTTTACAAGATCATTCCCAGACCCGATCTAAGTCCATGGATATTTTTGTTACAAATTTTTTTATTAAATTAAATATAAACAATATAAAATAAGTCAAAGTATGTTTAATTTTTAATATAATTGCATTGTTTATTTAAAATCTTTAATATTTGGTAACATTTATTGTTATCAAATATACAAATTTAATAGGATAAAATATAAAATCTTAAAATAATTATAAATTTAATTTATAAATATATAATAAATAAATAAAATTATTCGTCGGACCAGGTTTGGCTATTTATATAAAAACCAAACCCGATCCATAAATCTTCAGGTTCAAGCTCGGATCGGGCTTTTTTAAAAAACTAATGTCCAAACCCGGCCCGTTGAAGCGGGCTCGGCCGGGCCCGCGAACAAGTCTAGAATAATTGAAGAAAGCACTTCGCCACATTTATGCAAATATGCTGACATGGCCATCCTTATTTGAAGCAGTAGACCATTTTAACAATTTCGCATCTCTATAATCCATAGCCTACAAACAACAATGCGAGGTTCGATTCTCAGCCATGACAAACCGGTAAGGTTCGATTCTCGTGGAACAATTGTTGCCACCAAAACGTGGTAATGTGTGATAAGGCTGACCAAGGAGGGCAACTCATATTTAAAAAAGATTTGGTATGATAATATTTCTCAATGTCTCAAAAATCCCTACAATGCTGCATTAATCTAAACGCTTCTTGGATTATACAAATATATGTGGTTGATTGATTTATTACCGTCGAGAGGTCGCCTAATTCAATTGCTTTAATATTTATAGTTAGTTTTTTTTAAACTTAAGATAGTTAGTTCAGTTGGTAAAATTATTGTGCATCAAGGTGTTCTCATTACGAGTCTCAGTTGAACCCCGTGAAAATGTGTCTTGAAAAAAAAAACTGCCTGACGAATTCAGTGAAAAGTGAAAAAACAACTAACAATTGGTGTAGAAAAGTAAAGCATTTCAATTTGTTAGCTAGAAATTCAGTTTTTATTTGCAACAATTACAAGAAAATGTTACGAAGTGTTATCTACACAAAAGTTCAAGGCCTTTTTTTTTATTCGAATTTGAACCACAACTTTTGCAAATTTAAATCAATTACAAAAATGTATATATATTTGGTTTATGGTTAACAACTCATTTGAGCTCATCCAGTTATATACTATAGAGAGAAAGAGCAATGTTGAGATGGAATAGAGGAACCAATGAATCATAGCTGCTGGAAAATCTCAAAAATAAAAGTTTTCTAACATCTAGACCCCTCAGCAGCTAGGCCAGAATTTGCCATGATTCTTCGAGGGTGCACCGTATCGATCGTACACCATAGACGCTGCCAAAACTTAATCAATACGTGCAATCCAATAACATAAACAACATTTTTTAAGAAATGAACCTAAACAATCTTAATGTTTGAAAATGATAACAAAAGTTCTTCACAATCTTGAAACATAAAGCCAATTTAATAATCTTGCATCGCATGGAAGACCACATAAATAAACAGAACAATTTAGTGTGATTCAATTCTATATAGTTATAAATAAACGCAGAATTCAATACAATGTAAATTCAGTTTAAAAAACAGAACCCGTGATAGAAATCGGAGTAAATTCAGCTTAAAAAACAAAACCCGTGATAGAAATCCACGTTCACATAAAAAAAAACCTAGCATTAGCAGTAAGTAGAAGTATCTCAAACTAAATAAAAAAAAACAAATAGCAACATCTAACAACAAAAATCAACAAGAAATAAAATAAACAAAACACTAAGTCTACAAATTCAGACCAGACATAACCAGTTCATCCTCTTAAATGCTCAAAACCCAACCTAATTCTGAAAAATCTACAGCCCTACTTTCCTAGTTATTATTCATAAAATGTACAAAAATAACAACAAACCAACCAAAACCTAAGAAAACCAAAAAAAAAAATAAAACCCAAAACAAACACTACATTGCTACTCTCCTACATTAATTAACCAAACTAAAATCACTCCAAATTCCTAACCATCTTTCTCATCTCAACCACCTTCCGGTGAGAGTTGGAGTGAACGGCCGGGACAAAGGTGGGGCTAGCAGCGGGCCGATACTCAGGGAAGAGCCGGCCTGACCTATAACGGACCCCGCAAGCGTTGCACAGCGTTTTCGGCCCCATCGGCCCCTCCCTCCACTGCGGGGTTTTCGTTATCTCGCAATGCGTGCACTTCCTACTCTCGGGGGGGTTCTTTTTCTTCGGCGGTCGCTTTTCCGTCGCACAATTTTTTCGGCCCCACCACGATTCGGTTGCGAAAGGGAAAGTGCGGCCTCGAGGAGGAGGAGGGGGGCGCTTGCTTCTGGGGCGTTTGACCGGGATGTCGAGTTTCGGGTTTTCGGCCGATGAAGAGCTGCTGCTGCTGCTTTCGAGGACGGAAACTGGGCTCGAAGTTGACGACCATAGAGGGCGCGAATATTTGCCTTGTGATTGTTTCGGCTGGGATGATTCGTCGCGCTGGGCATCAAATAAATATTGTCATATAAATAACGAAAAACGATCACTCCCTCCATTTTTTTTAGTCTTCTTACACATTTCATACATTTTAATAGAACAATTTATAAATGTATGCAAGTATTGACTATGCATTTAATACTATGGAATAGATAAAGGTATACATAGAAGAAAGATGGAAAAAAAATCATGGAATTTTGAAACGGACTACTAAAAATTACAGAGGGAGTATATGTATGCAACCATCCATTTAGGGTCAGTTTGGGATTGCTTTCCTAAGTTGTTGTCATGAAAAGCTTTGTTTACAAGCTTTTCTAGTGACAACAGATTTTGAAATTGGGAAATCAATAGCAAACCGACTCTACAGAAAACTCAAAACACACATTTCGTAGCAAACCGACTCTCTTCATATTGCTGAAATTGTTTAAAACAAAGCCGCTACAAAAATTACCATCTATAAATAAAATAATCTACTTCAAAATAAGGGTAAGTTTTGTAACACATCAAATTAGCTTCGGTCACCAATGCAAAATTTCAAAAGCATTTTACTTGAATTTGGGGACAATGATGAATGTTGCACAAAAAACATGTTTTTGACATAACAAACGCATAATTTCAAACCTAAAAAAATAGAACTAAAAAAGTAGTTACATCGTCAAAGCACAAATTTTGACAATCTAGCATAACTATACTTATCGTAGACTTACCGAAATCGAACGGCTTTTCAGAAATTTGAGATCATTACAATCGTCGCCAAAAGCAAATCCCGCAAAAGGTGGAGGCACAAGATGTTGGAATTTAGCATCCCAATCTTCTATAGCATCATTCGACTCGACATCCTCCAATGGGAAATCAATACACTCCATGGCATCGTCGAAAAAATCATCGGGGACATCGTTAAAGTTTTCGTCGAAAAACCAAGAACCATTCATGTTAGTAGTACCCTGTGAATCATGAAGCAAAAACAAGAAAAAAAAATATGAGCCAACTCCTATTCAAAGCCATTGCCAAACCAAGAAAACTACACCCAAAGGTTCGGCTAAGCGCCGCTTTGTTTGTTCAACGGAAATTAATTTAGAAATAAATTTTTTAAGTTTATAAGTCCAGCGCAATTCCATCGCCTTAGAAATTACGAAAAATTATACAAAGGATCGGATCAAAGAAATAACTCTTAAGTACACATTTTAACATACGTGGGTCGAAATTTAAAACACGTTATGTTCATCTGTACATATGTATTAAGACTTTTTTTTTCCAAGTCAAAGGAGCTGAACTCGGTATAATAACCGACAAAACATACATATGTCAGTAAAATTTTAAGTTGAACATGAAACACGAAACGTTTAGTTTCTAGTAGTTTCGGTGTTACCTTAGAGGTTAAGTATACAAATACGCGTTTTGGTTTTGGATATTAACTAAGAAACCTTTCCAATTCAAAGACAATTAAAAACCTTAAAAATGAATTAACATAAACATCCGTTTCTAACCAGATACGATGTCGTTTTTTACCTACAGTTATAGAGTATTTTAACCAATGAGAAATCAGCAGCAGAAATCAGCATAATTATTTAAAAAATAATAATATTTAAAAATAAACACTTCGTAGGCTTCATTTGGTTACAAAGGAATTTACACGGAAAAACGAAAAATCAAAATCCAGATTTTCCTCCATTTTCCGTCACTTACCCGAGAACCAAGCAGAGAAAGCTAAAATAAAGCGAAATGAACACAATGCAACTGACAGGTTAACAAAATGAAAAGTAAATAACCAAGGAAAAGAACAGCCGAACCTCAAACCTTAAAGAAGAAGCGAGAAGCGGAACCAAATTAAGCCATGAAAACCCTAGGCAGGGACAAAACGGCGAGCTTTTACACAATAGACTTCAGAAACGGCAGCGTTTTAGTGAGCGGAGATGGACATTGTAGATATTAGTGTTGATAGATGAAGCGAAGAAGAAGAAGAAGATAATAGTGAAAATGGAAATCCTTTGGAATCTCTTTGTCTGAGATTAGGATTTTTTAGGTTTTTGTCATGGGGGAGAGGAGAAATGATAGGGTGCGGTGAGGTGTTGTGTAATTAAAGTGGGGGTATTGAATTATTGGCTTTGTAATTTAGGAAAATAGTGTACATATGGGAATAATTGGAATTTGTGAGTTGGATTTTGATTATTTTATTTCTTTGGATTTATTATTATAATTGGTCAAAGGTTTTGCATATTTACCTATTGAACAAGATTATTTACTTTATAATAAGTATGTCATTAATGTTATTCATATGAAATATTTAATTCAATTGTAATAAAATATAAAATAATAACTCTTTTGTAAAATAAACTAACTATAAAAAACACTTACAAAGTGTATTATTATTATAATATATTATTAGATAAATATAGAGGTAGGTTTTGAATAAATCTTAAACAAGTAACATACTAAAGAAAAATATTTGAATGTTAGACTTTGACTTTACTCTAAGTAATGTAAAACATATATAGGTAAAACTGCTCTGCCTTTATTAGGTGGTATATTTATAAATTTCAATCAATCTTAACCGTTTATCTATATAATAGTTGAAAATGAATGATTGATATTGAATTTTAATTTTTTGTAGATTCCACAGTGTAATTAAATCTCAACCATTATAATTTAATAAATTGAGATTGACTGAAATATATAAATATATTAAAATCCAAATTTAGAAAATCATTTTCCTATACATATAAATCTACTAAAATAATAGATCCTTTTTCCGTACCGATGTACTTACTCCGTGCAAACTTGAACATTCATTTCTTATTCAACACTATTTAATTTTATGTTGAGAGCCTTGCAATTACAAAAGAAAATAATACTCCCTCGATCTACTAAATATTGACGTTTTAGAGGGATTTTGATTTCTCTTTTTTATTGTTATTTTATTTTTTCAAGATGCTTTTTCTCTAAGTTTTTCATTCCTACCTCTATTAATTTGTTCAACTTTCAAGATAACCATATTCCAATCTTCAATTACAAGATAAGGAGACTATAAAAATCAATATTTAAACACTAGCAAATTATTTTTATTGGACATATTAATGAAGCCTTGAAAATAACTTAGGACATTTATAAAAGGGTAAATTAATAAATTCCCTCATTCTGTTAATTGTTATCTTAAAATTTGTGAATTAGTTTAAATGATAATATTTAGTAAAGGGTGGGAGCGGATATTTTAAGAATTCACTCATTATTATTAATCATTCCAAGAAAGTAAATATAGATGAATTTGAAATATAGAATTTTGAAAAAACACATATAACTTGAAATTTGATTTTACTATAATTATTATAATTAATAAATTATCAAATTTATTATATACATAATATTTTAATTAGATTGTTGATTGATTGATCGATCTCTTACCACACGAGCAATAAATTTTTAATAAATTCTAATATTAACTACATGAAGTACATATTGATTGATACAGAAGTAAAAAGTTACATAAACCAAACAAGATATCTTATAACCACAAGAGAAAACAGAAGCCGCCATATTGGGGTGAGACAAACTTGTCGTTTGAGCAAGAGAAAAAAACATACAAAAAAACGCATACAGTTAAATGCTGCAACTTGTAATTTTTAATCTTACAATTAAACATTTCTAAAATCCACCACCATAAAAACCTCTGCCATACACCATAAACTCGACCAAAACCTTGTAGATATGGAATGATCTTTTTAGGTGTCGACAGTGGAAGATCAACTTAGATCTTTACCTTAAATCCGATAAATTCTAACTCATTTGTGAACCTATCAAGATTGAGATGTGTAGCAGCAGATTTATGATTGAAGTTACTAATTTCACAGCAAAAGACAAAAAAAACATATGCAGATTATTGAGAAAAAAAACAAAAACACATGAAGAACGAAATAAAAAACCTGGATGAAAGGAGGAAGAACGTTGATCGGAGCGTCCTTCCTCCTCAAAGGAGAGAATTAAGGATGGGGTTGCTGTTAGAAGGAAAAAAAAATCTAGAGAGAGCTTTGGACCGTTAGAGTATGTAAATTTTATTTTTTGAAAGTGAACTGAATAAGTAGTTACAATGTTTATATGATGTGTCCAAAGAGAAATTGTTGTGGAGTTCATATTTTGTTTATCCAAGGAGTCTATGGACCCATCATAGTAAGTGCAGATTCACCAATGATCAAGTAAACCTTTCCTCGTCAAGCCATATTTGAGGTATTACACAATAAATTACAAGCAAAGCGACCACAAACAGTAATTTTTTTTTGGAGGGGTTTAGATTCAGTGATCGTTCTTTTAACAGCCATGCAAATGTAGACTTTTATTCATAATCTCCTCTTTAAGCCATATCTGAGGCATCACACAAGAGATTACAAACGACGAAAAAGAGTAACTATTGTCGAAAAACGATTACAATTTCTCTTATTTTTCCTCTATTGTTCAAGATTGTAAGTCTTTATCCCGAGAATTTGTCTCTTGCTTGTTCTCTTGGACGGGACGGGAATCGAATTTTGTAGCTCATGCTGTTGCTAGAGCAGTCTTTCTTGATGAGGTAACGGGGGTTTGAACTAAATCTCCTCTCAATTGTGTTGCCCATCTCTTTTAATTTTTCTAATATAATCCTTTTCTTCAAAAAAAAAAAAAAAAAAAAAGAAGTAGACTTTTATTTATAATACTTTATAAACAATGTATATATAATGCTCACATATATAGCTTTGCTAGCTGCTTGAGTACGTACCATTGCTAACCCTTTTTTTTTTTTTAAATAAGACATTCTCATGAATAGCGTCAAAGTGGAAACATCATGGAAACTTGAAAACATTTGATCATACTCCGCCGTCAGCAAAATACTATGTACCTAATCCTCATACTATATATGTAGAGAATATATGAGCTTGGAGAATGTCAGATTTAATAGTTTGAGTGAACATATAAGTGAGATTGAGTTCATCTAACATAAAACTAATTAACTTTTTATTAGTATCCAATCTACACCACTTATAATACTCATTCCGTATTAAGTGAAGCTGGACATAGATCTCATCAACGGTCTAGCATTCTGCTAACCCAATTCCATGCATCAGGACTTCAATATGAAACCATGGCCTCTAAGAAGTGTTTGCATAAGTGATATCACTCATGATCACAAGAGTTAACTTGTTAGTGCTTTAAATCAGCTCTCCTTGATTTAAATAATTTTAGGAAGGTAAAATTTTGTCTTGGATCAATTTAGGTGGTGGGTAGCGTGGTTTTCAAAATAAAATTTCAATGTGATTATAAATTACACTAATTTATTTCAGGTTAATCGATAAAATTAAATCATTGTAATAAAACTATGTTATTTCAATGTATGAATAAACGTACTTACTTAAATTTATTTAAATATAGATTTAGAAGTACTCGTAAAATTAATTAAATTGATAATAGATTGAAAATATAATATGAAAAAATATGGAAGAGTTAGAAAAGGAAAAATAAAAATAAAAGGGACGTAGGAAAACATGATGCATGGGAAAGTGCACCGACGATTAAGGAGAAAAAGAAATCAATTATTAATTATTATTTAGCATTAGCTGTTTCGTTTTGTTTGGTTGGTTCCCATCATTTTCATTTTATTTTTAGTCCGCACCATTTCCCTTCTGTCTATGATAAAACGGATTACTTTCTCTGTTAATTAAATATTATCATTTTAACTAATTCATGATTTTTAATATAATAACTAATCGAATGAGGTAATTTACTAGTTTACTTTTTCATAAATATCTTATTTAATTTTCAAGACTATTAATAAGTTCAATAAAAATAATTTGACCTATAATCTTCTCTTGTTATTGAAGATTAGAATATAATTACCTTGGAAGTTGAACAAATTAATAAGGGTAGGAATGGAAAACTTAGAAAAAAAACATCTTGAAAATATAAAATGATAATAAAAATGAGATAATAAAATCCCTCTAAAACAACAATATTTAATAAACGGAGGGAGTAGTAATTATTCATTATTAGCTCAAAACTTCCAATATACATGTTGGTACTAAATTTGAATAACTTTATATTTTAGCTACTGTAAACATTTTATATTCGAAATCTGATAAATGAATCATTTATTTATTTTTAGATTTATTATTATAAATGAATCGAAATAAATAATTATTTTTATCCGTACATAATATGTAATTGAAGATTGTTAGTTATATAACTTTAACTTCTCATCTTACATACTATTATACAGATCCGGGTTGGATTTTTTTGTTAACTTAATGTTTCAACTTAGATGAAAAGTTTGATTTTTCAATTAAACTCTCCGTTATTTCCCATAAAAAAACTTAAAAGGTTAAGTTTATACAATTATAAAAATTCTAGTATATATTGTTTAAAAATTCAAGTTAATATCGAGTGAAGTGAAACAAGCGCACAAAACAACCAATGCATTCAGCTTTTTTTTAATAATATTATTTTTTATTATTATTATTATTATTATTATTATTATTATTATTATTATTATTATTAGCACTAGTGCCCTATTATTTTGAACTTGTCACTGGTAACTAATTGCTAATAATCTTTAAATCATAACCACTTTTATCCTAATATAACATATAATAATACAAAACTACTACACCGTTTGTAAGTATTAATTACCAAGTTGGAAAGAATATAAACTCAAGTTAAAGAAATAATAATTTATTATAGCTTATTATATTATTGTTATTTTGGTTACATCCCAACAAGAGCCCATAGATAGATCTATTTTATATCATCATGTGCTCTCACATGCTCCTCCATATATTTTTTTTGAAAAATAATTAGGTCTACCATTTTTATGTGCTCTTATGAGATCTCTTTTTATTTTTTTATTATTTATTATTATTATTATTAATTTTATTATTTTTTATTAATTATATTAGTATGGGAGTTAATTTGATCATTTTATCCAGATTTAATTTATTTTTCCATAATAAAAACCATACCCCCAACATGACATTTCATTAATTGTGTTTTGCCATCCCTCAAATACTTTGTTAGGTAATGTAGTCTATCTCAATTTTGATTTGTTCTCTTTCAAAATAATTCAACGCATACTAACTAGCTTAGGTGCAAATACCATAAATTGTAATGTGATTCATAAGAGCCTGTCATGATTGAATGAAACCGAGATTGGGTTGTTTCTTTGAAGCATATTTACCGCGAATACAATAGATATTCTATATGCATTTTCAATTCTATAAAAATAAGACCAATGAATCTTAATTGTACCGATTCTTCACATTGGCACAACTTTAAAAATTTCTCGAGAACATTATCTAAAGATGCATAAAAATATAAAATGACAGGTGTTATTTTAGTTGTTGCATTTTACTAAAAAAAGTAATGGCAAAAGTTAAATAAATAAACAAATTCTTTGATCCGGATTGTTTCTGTCTAATGTGGAGGCATCGACTTCCTTATAATGCCTGTCTTTTAGAGCTTTCCGGTCTCCACTTTCAACCAAAACAATATATTAATCAATATAAATTAAATAGAAACACAGTATTAACAATAAACAAATTAGAGAACTTGAACACCCGTAAAACTAAATTACGTCGAACAATACTGTTCTTAAAGAATACTTGTAATTTCTTTCAGGATCATACAACTCCTTTAACCAATTGATTGGTTAAAAAAGTAGACTATATATCCAGAACATATAAAACCGAGGGAAAAGAAATTTTGATCACAAATTAGTGGGTTTGATTTATATAAAAAAAATCAAAATACCAACCATTTATATAGTACAAACTGTGGCTGTTAGAATGCATTGAAATGAACCTTAAAAGATAATATAAGAGCTCGATTGGTTGGAGGAATGGAGAATAAGAAATTAATGCAAAAACGTCAAATATGATATATGAGTCCGAATGTTGGAGGGGATAATTCTTCATAGTGTCCATGAGAATCACAAAATAACTATTCCTTCATTTCAAAGAGGGATAGACATTCTGTGATTTCCATGAAAACTAGGAAGAGCTATTCCCTCTGACGTCAGACTCATGTATCATAATTGATGATTTTACATTCATATCTTATTATATTGTGTTGGGAAGATACGTTGATAAATTTTGGTATACGTGCTGGACCTGAAGAACGAAAGAACAAACAAAGTGGAGCCGTGCTAGGCACTGTCCTTAAAGGATACTTCGATAGTTCCTTCCAGGATTGAACCACCTCTTCACCTCTATATAAACAGAGATGACACAGGAACAGAGAGGTTGTTTATATCCAGAAAACCAAGAACACCAGAAAGTACAATTCGTATGTTTATTGTATATGTAAAAGCAACTTATGAAAGACTGTATATATAGGCAATAAAATAAGTGGCTGTTGAAATGTAGCTGTTGGCATTGAAGGAAAAAACGTTTTAGCATTTAATTGAAAATAGCTATTGAGAAGTTAAAGCTCTTAAAACCATCAGTTACGGGTAAGGAAATTTAAAAACCAAAACTGTAAACCATATAAAATATATTATTTTCTTAGAAAAATAATAAAAGGTTTCGTTTACGGGCTCTATCGCCCGCGCAGGGGGGGGGGGAATCGGACGATTTGCACTAGAAACGACCTTGGGCCATTTCTCTCATGTGCATGAGAGCCCACCTAGTATCTCTCATAATTTACAATCCCATAAAGGAAAACTAAATATAAACTAAAAACATATACTTTAAATTTCCCATGTGGGATAAAGGCCTTTTGAAAGTATCTTAAAACTTCAAGTTTTCCAACAATCCCCCACTACTTTCAAAAGAGGTTTGAAAAGTTTTCTGGATATCTCAGGTTTGACATATAATGCATGGCATTGGTGTCTTTTGGATTATGAACCAATACTTGATAGATAAAATTTAATCCACGGAATATCTGGTGAAACATAAAGTTTCTATGAACCAAATAAGCGCCACTATGAAATAGGGATTTTACCATATCGCACTATACCAAGGTGCTCTCTCTGACAGCGCGGTTTTGCGCAAATAGGCCATACGCGTGCCTGGTCTTTCATAAGTGCTCTAGAGATAATGCCAATATCTCATAGTAGCAGCCCCACTTCACACTTACATAGGTGATTTCATCAAGTATATATTGCACTTTATACACCACTCATAAGAGCTATGTAATTCATTAAGAGTTTTTTAAACTCATCCTCTCAAAATATGCAACATAGCACTTTCTCACATCTAGGATTGGGACAATATTTT
>CATIWQ010353272.1:0-14446 GCA_949673415.1 Euphorbia schlechtendalii
TAAAACCTAAAACCCCAAATTTCCCAAATCAATCAAACTGCAATCGCGACCCTAAGTCCCAAATCCCTCCAAACTTCTTACTCTTCCGCTGGTGAAGATCAAATCCCTGAACGTCTCCCTTTCTTCGGTAAGTAGCTTCTATTTTGTTTGATTTCATTTCATGTTTGCCCTCTCTCCGTTGTTTAGTATGGATTTATGCTCGTCACTACAATCCTCTGTATGTTATCTATATGATCTGTTTATCCTTATATAAGTGAATAATCTTGTTTTAATATTGTTTTTCAAATAAATTACCTTAATAATGGGTGATATTATTTCCAGTCGAAATCGTATAAAGTTCATTTCACCAATAATCTCCTTATAGTGGATAAAAATTACAAGGATCAAATCAAATCTCTTTACATTCTCTCTAGTAACCTATTTACTTAATTATTTTTCTTGATAAAACCATATTTTTCTTCGGTTTGTAGTCATGATATACTCATGGTTCTATTTATGGTTATGATTTTGTTAGTATTCTCTCGGGTAACTCAGATCGAGGACACAGTAAGCACTAGCCATGGCACTGCTACTAATGAAGCAAAATTTTGTAGTGCCACTTTGATGCCTCTAATCCTTGTGATAAGGATACCTTTAGTTTTAATTTGCTTATAATTTCACTTCACATATATGATGTAGCTATTGTGTCCATGAATATGAAAATCATGTCCCTAGTTGCATTTTCTAGATCTGATGTGTCGTAATAAGCTATTAACATTTTTAGCATTTTTTTCTTCAAAAAAAAAAACGTTTTTAGCTTTGGGTCCTATTCTCTTCAACTTCTGAAACTTGAACTGAATTGTACTGAATTTAACGGACTTGAACTTAACTGAACTTAATGAACCTGAACTTAATAATAAATATATTAATTATTAAAATAATAGTAAAACCCATTAAATATAAAAATAAATAAATTATTAATAATCATTACAAATATTATTATTAATAACTATCTATATAAAATAATTAATAAAACAATTTTAATACCATTAATAATAAAAAAATTTATAATACGTAAATTCATTTAATTAAAATTTTGTTATTTAAATAATAATTATTATTACAATTACAAGTGAGTTAACAATAATTATTATAATATATTGTAGTTTAGATTCAAATTATTATTTATTATTAGATTACAAAAACGTAATAGTTGTTTTAATTAATAAATATTTTTATTTTATTATTTCATATCACATTTTCTAATTAATTAATACTATAATTATAAATAAAAATATTATTATATTATAGTTGCATTAATACTATTATTATATCAATAATACGAGTAATTATTACTATTTAAAAATTATTTTTACTATATTTATAATCAATATTAACTATATTAAATAATAATTATTTTTTTATATTAATATTTTTATCATTATTCTTCTTTTTATTATTATTACTATTAATTTTTATTAAAGTTTAATTAGAATAATCATTATTAAAATTAAAATTTATGGACCTTAACATAACTGAATTGGACTTAACTGAACTTAATGGACCTGAACTTAACTGAACTGAACCAAATTGAAAATGAAGAGAACAGGGCCTTAGTCATAAGTCATATTGATGGTTTTGTTTGGATCACTAACCTAATAAAACATGAAATCTGAAAATGACAAAACATAAATTAGAGCCGCATAAATTAAAGGAATCAAATTGAAGTTCTTGAAACGTTTAAATAACCAAAACAAAACTGATATGTGTTGATTTTAACGTTCACACTTTACATTGAACACTTATTCTTCTTATTTGTTGTATGTATTTCTCTGATTTAGATGTTTAATCATTTTGTTGCAGTTTGCATTTTTAACTATTTTTCATTATGAATATTGAATTTATGTGATTATATATATTTTTTGGCACATATTATATTCTATTCAGAATTATCATGTCTGGAGAGAAGAGTCCATTGACATCTTCCCAAAAGAAGCAGCAAAAAAGCCATCCAGGATGGCTGATTGTGCAACAAAGTGATCCAAAATCACCAACTTGCACGGTCGGAGGAGTTTCGGGTTCATAATTGATGCCTGGTATGATATTATGTTATTATCTGGGATTTGGTAAAATAATTATGTAAATTGTTTTGGTCATTTTTAACTGCTCATGTATTAATAAAAAAATTTTTTGGACATTTCATTTTTAAGATTTTGAGTTTATAAACTACATGTACAATATATCTCCATCACGTTAAATTCGAATCATGTAAATGCAGATTTTCAACATTTGACGCAAGGTGTAGCTCATGTTCAACCTTCACCTTTGCCTCCAGTTCCAGTTCAACATTCACCTCTTGCTACAAATCAAACTCCATCGATGATGCCTCAAACTCGAACATATGCTCCTTCTACAGCTCCACCATCATTTATACCTTCACCTTCGCCTCCATCTGCAGCTGCTTCACCTTCCTCTTCTGCATCTGCGCCACCTTCACTTTCAGCTTCTTTTTTAGCATCTGCATCAGCTATCTACAGCCCCATTGCGAAATCCAAATGCTGAAGTTAACATGTCACAAGCTTATCATCCTTTGTTTATTTCAGTTTAAAATAAACTGTAAGTGATTAATGCATGCTTTATACATTAAACAATTAAGATTATAGTTGCAATATTCAATTTATTTTATGATTTCTATATTTTCACAGCCTACAACCATCAGGAATAGTTGCTAACTAGGTACATATGCATATGTTTGGTTGTCAATCTTTTGGTTCTTTAAAGTTTCTCATCTTTTTTGTTCTTTTGATTGTGAATTAGTTGGTTTTATATGATGGAAGTATTATATAAGATGCATTCTTCACATCATAGTTATTTAGTTAGTCTTGTATCATCTGAATTTAATCTCTAGTTCTTGTGGTATGTATAATTAAGTTACTTCTGCGACCGGGTTTCATTCTTTTTTCTCTGTTGTTTGGTTTGTGTTTATTTTTTGCGGCATTAAATTTTTAGTTTTGTTCTGTGCTTGTTTTGCAGCATATTAACCTTTTCACAACTAATTGATATTTTTTCCTATCAGGACTTAGATTCAATTACATTATATTTTGGTGGGCTTCTTTTTGGATTTTGTAGAAGGATTATTTTGGAAAGGCTTCTATTTTGGATTTTGGAGAAGGATTGACACGGTGATAATTATTTATTTGCTATTTTAAGTTGTAATTAGTAAGATAGTAGTAATATTTTGAGCGGTAGTTCTATGTACTCAACTTCCACTATATACAGTAATTAGCTTTCGATAAGCTACTTAAGTACACTTTATATTGTAATTTTGTTTAATATATTTAGTAGTATTTTTTATAGTTTGAAGTGTTAGATTTATTTATTTTTTATCGTAAATTATTATTATTGATTAAAAACTATCAGTAATTTAAATAATCAATTGTCAGATTTCTAGTTTCACTGACGGAACATTATATCGCAAAGAAATGTCACAATTTTATGATGGAATACATGTCAAACAATATCAGTATTTTGTGTCATGATAGATGTCATGAAAATTGTTATAAATTTCTGACAACTACAGATGTCAAAATATGCATCAGTAAATTTGTCATAAATTATGTCAACAATTCAGTGACACGCGATTTAATGATGGGTAACCTTTTGTCAGTAAAAATGTCAGGAAATGATTTTCTAACAAATTTTTGTATTTTTCTGACGGATATTTCTCTCAGAAAATTGCTGTTTTCTTGTAGTGACGGTGTAAGTAATTATTCGCTGCGACATTCTCTTTGATAAGCCTGAGATCAGTATCATCGTAATCATCTGGATCGATTGAAACCCTTTCCCCATTCCTAATAATAGTAGGAATTCGCGGGCCAAACTCTATAGCGAGCCATGCTTGCATGCTTTGAGATTGAACGAAGTTTTTCATACGATTTTTCCAAAACGTGTAGTGATTACTGTCGAACAACGATGGCCTAATTACAGGCATTCCCTCCTTAAGGAGCACTGTCTGTCCCGAGCTAGAACTGAACTTGTTGTAACCCATTTATGGATCTTTAACTCAAAGACGATTAGTCTAATAGTCAAGCACTTGCTATGATACCACTTGTTGGACCTTAAACGGCTTCTTTACAACAGTAGGGGGAGGTAAATGTAGTTCTTGGTTACTTTTTGAGTTTATAAAAATATTTTAACCAAGTTCAGTTTTTAGATGCGTGATTAGTTAAGTGATGATGAATGATGTTTAAAAACTTATAAACTGCTCAACTTTACTGGCATAGTTTATCTTCAATCGCGTGCTGAGTTCTCAACTCAGCTTGGATTGGTTTTTCAAGCAAAAGCAATAGAATAAAAAGAATGATAAATGAGATATGATCGTGATAAAGGCGAGAGCTAAAGTTAGAACTTCAACACTTGGTTTTATCCAGGTTCGGCCCCTAGCTTACCTCCAGTACCCGAATACCTTCTCCGAGCTTTAATCCACTGGTGTTTGTTCCGTACTTAGGCGGATTAGCCTTTAAAGCGGGTAGATTATATTACAGAAAGTACCTTTCTTTCTAATTACATCTCAAACTCAGTTTAGGTACCCTTGCTAAATTGACACTTACATTTATAAAGAAATTGCGAGCTGAATTCAACTTATAAAATGTTGAATCCTTTACAAGGCTAAATCTATGAGTGATATTCTCTCCATTACAAATGGATTAAGACAGTGAGTGTTTGCTGATTGCTTGATTTAGAATTTCTTGAAGTTGGGAGTAATTGAATAGAGTTTCAGCTCTTAAAGAAATTCGAGGTGATTCACCAAGTTTGAATGTCTGCTTCAGTCTTCTATTTATAGTTGAAGCTCTGCGAAGTAGCCATTGCAAACGTCTCATCTTGATAGTTCTTCAATTTCTCTTCTCTTCAAATCTTTCGAATCTTTTCATTGGAGACAGATTCAAAGACGTTTAGAGATAGAGATTTCGAACGTAGAGGCGCGATGTTCAAAACTCATTTGTCTTCAAGAAATCTGTTCTGATAGAGAGGCGCGCGAGAAGAAAAGTGACATTTTGTCATTAGTTGACTTTCTGACGTTTATTGAGGCGCGCGGAAACATTGAGAAATGGCGCATGTCAAAGGATTCCTTTTGTCTTGGACTTTAGTGAGGAATCTCCAACATTTCATACTGACACATTTTGAATGTGAGGATCACAGGAATATCTTCTTTAATTTCAGCGCTTTTTAACCTGAAAAGCATCAAAGGTATATTCCATTTCTCACAGAAGACGTTTGTAGTACAAGTGCCATTTAATTCTCTAAGTGTTAACAACTTAGCCTTTTAATTAATAAAGTCTAACTCACCACAGCTGAGTAGATATCTATTTAAACTATGTAGTACTCAGCACAGCTTTGTTTTTCATACTCTAAGCCGTAACTTAATTAATTACTTAGTAAACTGAGTTGTTTTTCCTTAAACAAACTCAAGTACACTTCATTAATTAAGAGTATACTTAGTACTCAATTAATTTCACTATCTTAGACAGTTTGTTATTTCCAAAACGTTTAAGTACTGTGAAGTACTATTAACTTGGGTTCAACACCTAATACGTTGAGGGACAGAAGACACATCAACATTTAAAGGTACAGATAGATATGTGTTGAAAATATGGTCATCCATTTTTCTTAACCACTCGCTATCATCGCTACCACTAGAACTAACTGACTTACTAATCGTATACTCAACAATCTCCATAAATACCAGATTTTAGAAACTACAAACAGTAGATTATAGATTTTAAACAACCTAAAACAAGTTTTTTTGGGAGAAATTAGTAGTTTATTGGTTTTTGAGTTAACGAACACGAAGTACACTATGGTAGTTTTTCTAAAAACTAAACTCACAGCAAAACAAAAATATGAAACCAAGCATGAAAATTATAGCCAAAGCAAAGTAAACATAGAGAAATAAAAGCTTAAAGAAATTAACTCACCAAAAATGAAAGATTTGCTTGATTGAAAAAGGAAAAGGAAAAGGAAACTTGAAAAGTTTGAATGGCCGAAGAGATTCTTTAAACAATTGAAGATGCAAAATGGGGGAATGATTCTAAAACAGCGGTTTTTTAGAGGATGCGAGATAACTGGAAGGATGTTTTTCTACATTGTTAAATTACTTGCACGTGGCATTATCGCAATGCTTGACACTTACCCAAGCACAATTGTCAAAAACTACAAATCTTAAACAACGCGTAAGATGTGTGGTCATGTGGAGGAAGCTTCACAAAAGATCTGGAAGAACTTTTCCTTCTCACGGGGGGAGGGGGGGGGCTTATGATAAACCATTATTTAATCACCATGTGAGTGAAGGACATGTCTCCACTTCTAGAGTGATCACTTAGTGGTGACGGATGGATGAAGCCATTTGGGAGAATTTGGCTTGCACACCACGTCAAACTTCATGTTTAACTAAATAGGAATCATAAGAGTTTGAACAAGACTCTACTACATGTGATAGAAGTCTCGTCTTATGAAGGAATTCTTCTCCAACACAGGCACTCTCTTCTATCCTGATAGGAGTGGTCCAATCCCTATATAAAGGGATCCTCTCGACCATCAAAGGTACATAATTCTCTGTAACTCAATTCATTGCATCCTCCTTTGAATTATTTGCTAATTTAAGTATAGGAGAGGTTATGCTGGTCACACGATTAGCTCCCCTCAACAATCCTAGTTTTGCAAATTTCGACAACCGTCTAAGAAGGCTTTGGAGATCAATGTTTCTGTGAAGATTGGCGCGTGAGCACTCCTTCTATAACCAATTTTTTTCGCAAAGGTATATAACAATTATTACTATAACAAAATATAATTATCAATTAGAATAATAATATCAACATCTAATAACAATTAATAATAATAATAATATATATAAGTACAATAATCAGTAATAAATAAGAAAAGAAATACACTAAGTATTATTTACATTATAATTTTCAATATCGTAATTATTATTATAAAAATAATTAACAAAAGGAAAATATATTGCACGAATAATAAATACATGGGCACTACTAAAAGAAGAGAGCTTAATTAGTATGGGAATTATAATTGGGAACATCGAATCTTTGAATACCATTCTCCCCTGTGAATGTCATAATTTTTGGGACGCATGACATTCATGGGGAAAATGGAAGATCCCGATTATAATTTTCAATTAATATGATATCAATTCAAAGACAATATTCGCAAAGCCAGCTATGATCAAATTACCAAATCAAATCCATACAACTAAACATGACAATGATTTTAAACATCATATTACTTAAAAAATGGCCAAGAGTAGATCTGTCCATGGGCTAGATAACCTGCCAAGCCTGGCCCGAGCCAACTTCCGGATACTGATGGGCCAAACTTGGTTGTAATTAAACCATAAACCTAAAAAATTTAGATTTTATTGCTTTTACAAGGAGACAGTGTAATTAACTTTGTCATTTCATTATTCCTTTTACCTATTTCTATGTTGACTTTGACTACCCCTTGTAACTATCTTAGCTCTCCTATTTATTTGAATTTCACAACTTCAACTTCCATATCTCACAAACCGTTAAGTTTTTCGAATCGACGCTTTGAATTATTTTGTTCGTCTTAATTTTATCTTTAAAATGACATGCACTTCAAATTTTTCGAAAAAATGATATATCGTAATCTTATACATTATATACTAGTAGTATAATATCTTATTGTTATTACCTTTTTCATGAAGGCGTTATACATAATATGAGAGTGGTATAATGTATTTCAAAAAAAGACTATATAAAATACAATATACCACTCTTATATCATGTATAATGCATTCATGAAACAACGGTAAAAAAGGGATATTACACCACTATTATACTATGTATAAAACTACGATAAATGATTTTTTAATTGGAAAGTGAGTTCTGTTGTAAACATATAGGGGAGTTATATTATATAAATACATTATACCACTATTATATAATGTATAAGAGGTTTCATACCATATTTAAGGTCTTCATGCCATGATTTTTATAGGTTAATTAGTACTGTTATGCACATAAAAGAGAAAAAAAATACATTATATAACTTTTATACCATATATATCGCCTTCATGAAAATTAAATTCAAAGGGGTATTATACCACTATTATACCATATATAAGATCACGAAACATTATTTTTTTCGAAAAAATAACAGCTTTTGAGATATATATTTGAAGTTACGAAATTCAAATTAAATAAGAAAGAAAGTTGATATGAGAGTTGACGAAGTTAACATAAAAAAATAAAAGGAAAAATATTTCCCTTTTCAACATAAAATGAAAAAATTCTTATTTTTGGATTTTGCAAAATTAAATATTTGTAAAATCTGAATTTTATTAGAAAATATGACAAAAAAACTCTTTTATATAAGTATTTTAGCTTTGTCTAACAAATAATAATTTTATTTATTATATTTACATGTTAAATTTATTAATTGTTTTTAGTTTTATATTTTGTCGCACTGACGCTTGATAGTTTGAGTGAACATATAAATTAGTTGAGCTCATCTAACACAAAACAAATTGATTTTTATTAGCTCAATCTTCAATCCTTGTATAACACAAATTATTCTTTTTTTTTTCCTGATGTGAGATAACAACTTATCTACAACATTAACTACAATTAATCTTATGAAAGTTAAATACTTCAACAAAATAATACAGTTATATTTAAAATTTGAACATAGATGTATATGTTTTATTTTTTATATTTAATCTAATAAAAAATTTAAAATAATAAATTATTCAGGGATCGGTTCAGAGAATGGTGTGGGAATCACATTAAAGAATGAACTTCACTCATCAAAATTGAAATGAAATTGCTATTAAAAAATTAAATAAAAAACTCACCAAACTCTATCTCAAAAGAAACGATCTCACTTTCACACACACCTCTTTCTCCTTCTTCCCTTCATTCAATTTCTCTCTGTAACAGTTGATTCCTTTCTCTCTCTAGGGCTAGGGCCTCACTTTTAGAATGTGAAAGTGAAACTAGCTCCCCTTTTTTCAAGATCCCTTCTCCTCCAATCCCTGCATTTCCCTATCTTTTCATTCCTTTTTCCCGATGGGAAATTGCTGCAGATCTCCGGCCGCTGTCGCCAGGGAGGATGTCAAATCCTTGTCTCATGATCATGCCAAGAAAGACGCCTCTTCTGCTGCTTCTAAGAAACCTCTGGTCACTGTTCTTACCGGCGTTCCTAAAGAGAACATCGAGGAGAAGTACCTCGTCGATCGGGAGCTTGGCCGCGGTGAGTTTGGTGTTACCTATCTCTGTATTGAGCGTGATAGTAGGGAGTTATTGGCTTGTAAGAGTATCTCTAAGAGGAAGCTTAGGACTGCTGTGGATGTTGAAGATGTGAGGCGTGAAGTTGCTATAATGAAGCATTTGCCTAGGAATTCTAGTATTGTTAGCTTGAAGGAGGCTTGTGAGGATGACAATGCCGTTCATTTAGTTATGGAGTTGTGTGAGGGAGGTGAGCTCTTTGATCGGATTGTGGCTAGAGGACATTATACTGAAAGAGCTGCTGCATCTGTTACACGGACGATTGTTGAGGTTGTTCAGCTATGCCACAAGCATGGAGTCATTCATAGAGATTTGAAGCCGGAGAATTTTTTGTTTGCAAATAAGAAGGAAAATTCTCCTTTGAAAGCTATTGATTTTGGCTTGTCTATCTTCTTTAAGCCTGGTGAGAACTCTAACTATATAATTTCTAAATTGGGAATTATAATTTTGAAGTGTATTAGACAAAAAGAATAGCAATGATGAGTACGATATGCACTTCCAGAAGGAATAAATTTTCATTTTGAGTGTAGTAATAGCAATCTAGATCTCTAATAATATCATTGTTCCTTGACGTATTAATTCATGGTAATGCAAGGGCATTCAACTGCGCTAAAGCTTTTAGTTTACTGAATTCCAGTGCTTCACTGCAATAAGTTTAATTTTTGTATTGCTTGCCAGTACCGTCTGAGTGGTGTAGTAATTGTTGGATTGCTATTATTTATTGTATACCCTTGTAGAGTGCTTGAGGATTGGATTCCCATGAACATTTAAATTAACTAACTAGAATGATTATAGAACAATTT
Organism: Euphorbia schlechtendalii; assembly: GCA_949673415.1. Taxonomy (NCBI): domain Eukaryota; kingdom Viridiplantae; phylum Streptophyta; class Magnoliopsida; order Malpighiales; family Euphorbiaceae; genus Euphorbia; species Euphorbia schlechtendalii. Next base: position 10,106 of record CATIWQ010353272.1, read on the forward strand.
GGAGTGAATTGCATTTTGTTGCTGATCTTGAGCTTGAGCTCAAATGTTCCTGAAATTCACTGTTATGGTGTTTCAGGACTTTGAGCTTCTAAAGGCCCAATCTATACCAGAATGTTCACATAAATATAGTCAATAAAAAATAAAAATAAGTATGAGCTTGGTTTACTAGATTATAGCCTTCATTGTTCTTTTCTTAGTTATTTGTTATAGTCTATAGACCTTAATTGCCAATTGATCAAGGTTTGTTTTGTGTAGTTATTTGAATACTTAGTTACCAGTTATGTTGGCAAAGTTCACTTCCTAATGGTTGTATATTGTAGGTGAGAAGTTCTCTGAAATTGTTGGAAGTCCATATTACATGGCTCCAGAGGTGCTCAGGCGGAATTATGGGCCTGAAATTGACATTTGGAGTGCAGGGGTCATTCTCTACATTTTGTTGTGCGGAGTTCCCCCATTTTGGGCTGGTGATTGTACTCTTTATGCTCTGTCTCTTTATACATCATTCTGCGTGTCGATTAAGGGAAAGGAACTACTTGTTTAATATAATGTCAATTTTATCATCATAACTAGCACTATTAGTCCATATTTTTTGCCACCATTGTTAGACTATCTGTTCCATGTTTTTCCTTGAAAGTTAAATTGTTTTTCTAATTTTACAAATTACGTTTCTTATCTAGAGTCTGAGCAAGGGGTTGCACAGGCCATTATACGCGGGATTATAGATTTCAAGCGGGATCCATGGCCAAACATTTCTGAAGGTGCTAAAAGTCTAGTCAAGCAAATGCTGGAGCCAGATCCAAAACTTCGACTAACTGCAAAACAAGTACTAGGTATTTATACCTCTATGATATTGCTTTTGGCACATTTTCTTATAATTAGAACATACTGAATATTAATAGTCTTTCACAGATTGGGGCATGGTTAGAAATGTTATTTGTTTGAATGTGTATGCTGGTTTGTTATGATTTGCTTTTGCTATTGAAGTTGTTTTCATCTTAAAGAAATCTGCATCTTCTATAAATGAAAGAAATTACTGTATGATATAGGTTTTTTGTACTGTTCTATTAGTTGTTTTTTAAATCCCTGTTCTCAATGAAGGGAAGTGATGTTTCATAATAGTATTGATATTTTCTACAAATCCTCAATTCACAAAAAATATAAACTGAGCGTACTCTTTACAAAGAACGAAAATATCATTCTACCATCAAAACTCATATACCATTTTGTCATTTTTTCAATTTCCTCACCATGATTGATATAATTTGCTGAAGAGTGCATTTTGTTCATACATGACTGTTCATTTCTTCATTTATTGGATCATGGATGTGAATGAATTATTTAAACAGAAACACGGAAAAAAATCCAATATACAATCAATCTACCAATCCTTAATCCCACAGTAGGTGGGGTCGGCTATATGGATCTTTTGATGCCATGAAGCTCTATCAAATGTCAAATGCTTGCTAATATTTAACAAACACATATCTTTCATAGTAGTTTCCCTCTTTGTAATCTTAGGCGTTAGGTCTTCCTCTCCTTCTACTCTTACTTTCTGTCTCTAAATTCTCACAATATAGCACTACAAACACAATATGCATCGGGCTAAATTCATTTCTCTCTCTTACTGCTCCTTTTTGTTTACAATGTATCAAACGCAACTCTTTCTTCCCTTTACTTTCTTGATCGTAATTGAACCAATTTGGAACCTCACTTTTTTGTCTGAAATTATCCAAAACCCTCGCAGTTTGCTTCTTCTGATCATCAATACATCCAATGCAAGTAGTAATTAGTCTCTTTTTTCTCTCTGCATTTTAATTTTGTCAAATATGAAAGACCTACTTACATTGTCATGTTTGCAATTCACTTCGTGCTGTTGTACTGTTTCATGGTGTTTCAACTGCCTGCTTTCTTGAAGATACTCAACTCCATTGCTGATCTATTATCTAAGGAGATGGTGTGGTTAGGATTAGATACATAAAAGTGAGTGGAGAGAGACTATCGTTTTTTGCTACTAGGAATATTGTTAAAGAAAAATTATATTTTTTGCATTTGTTGTATGATGAGTATTTGTTAAAATCACTCCCTCTGTTCCTTTTTAAGTGTCTTTTTCGAATTTTCATCAATACATTGAAATGATTACTTTATCATTTGTATTTTTAAGCTATAAATCTCTTTCTTCTAAATTACCATTATCAACATATAATTTCATCAATACATTATCTCTCCTAATTAATACAAGGGAACATTAGTGAAAAATGGTGTTAATTGAATTGAAAGTCTAAATTGACATAAAAAAGAAAAAAAATAAAAAGGCCTGGGAGACACCTTAAAAGGCTATAGATACTCCCTTACAGTGTCATGTTGCCATTCACTTTGAGTTATTGGAGTACCTCCCGACTCCTTTGGTGTTGCCATCTTTGAAAATAACTCCATTTTCTATCTACTATGGAAGGATCAACTTCTACTCATTTGTTATACAAAAAAGAGGGTGTGGTGGGAGATAGAGACAGAAAAGTGAGGAGAGACTGGAGAGGGCACAGTTTTTGTAATTAAAAGTATATATATTTTAAATATAATGAATTTTGCATTTTGTTTTCTAGTATTTATCGACACTGTAAATACTGCGTTCGACTACAATTGATTTTGATTTTTTCTTATAGACATGGTGTTGGAGTAGCCAGTAACTCTTAATACGAGTTAATTTATCATTGAAATAATTAACTTGCTCGATTATGCTGCTGTGCCAATTTTTCATCAGCTCCATAAGTCTTAAATTTATTTTTTGTGATAAAAGTGGATCAAAAGTGACAATCTAATAATATTTTCTTTTGATTGAATCATTAGCCCATATGGTTTTCCCTTGACTAGCAGCTCAAGAAAATCATATTGTCTGTTCACATAAAACTTTTTGCATTTTATTCCTCAAGGCATCAATTTCTAGAAATTACAGATCAAAGTGTTCCGGTTTAAAAAATAAATTACTATTGTTGGCGTTAGTGGTATGTATTTCTTCAGTTTATGTTAAAATAGTTATATTATTCTTGATCTCTCGTTACGAGTAGCCTTGTGCATCTACTTTCTAAACTACACAACTTGGACTCAACCAATGCTGGGAGAAAATGAATGCAAACAATATTTCTAGCACGTGCTTCACAATCCAAATCAAAATACTGCAAATCAAATAACTATTTGTTTTTTACAAGTTGCAACATATTGTGTAACAGTTCAAGCTGTTGGATATATTGTGTTCAAGGAGATTTGTTCCTGGTAAATAGTCGACATGAATAACATTATAAGATTGTCTTATAGATATGGTGATATATAATTTCTGAAACTTGGCAATGAATTTTTAGGTATTCCATTTGTTTTATTCAAATGACATATATTCACTGTCTTTCAAATGCAAGGGGAAACTTAGATTACCTTTTTGGAAGTTAAAGCTTCTTGCAAAAGTAGTCACTTATTTTTATAGTACATCAATAGGCCTTTGTTCCTTCATAATGCATACTCTATATGTTAGATAAGCTGCATTATAGAGATATGCTCTTAGTAACACCATTCGAGATTGTTGAGGAATATAACAACATAAAGATGAATCTGGGCTGGTACGGAGAGGGGTTGTACTTCAGATATGCAGGCATATTCTTCTCTCTGGCTCTATATTATTTAGGAATTAGTTAGATTATACCATCTGATCTTGAGTTTCAATCGATGCTGTGATAGAGAACAAGATCTTCCAGATTAAACTAGTACTATTCCTATGGTAGACAATCATTAAGTATGAGATCGTGAAATAATGATGCTGGCTGTATGGGTATTGTAGCTGTATGGGGTTTAATAATTGTCATATTGCTGGCTGTATGGGTGTTGCAGCTGTATGGGGTTTAATAATTGTCAGTATTAGTGTGTTTAGAGTATTATTTAAGTTGGAGGTTTGCATTGTTTTAGGTAGACTTGAAGTTGTAACTTTTTGGGCTCATTCCTTTGGGAAAAGAGGGGGATTGAAGGGTTTTCCTTTCAGTTCATAGTTGGGGGATTGAAGAGTTTGTTTCTTCAATTCAATTTCTGTTTTCAGTTCTGTCCTCATATTGTATTGTTGCTTTTCCATTCCAATAGAACCTCCGGCTGATTCCTGTCTTTCTTTTTCTATTTCCTCTTTTCTTCTATTTCGTGTTTTTGGTTGCTAACATTTGGTCTGACCTGCCGGATCAGACTATCCCCCCACCGATGGCAACCGAGACCAGATTTCAATCCTTTCATGCTCTACAAGATGATACTGATGCCAAGCTTGAAGAGGTGACTCACCAAGTCCAAGAACTCACTCTTTCTATTGTAGAAATT
>CATIWQ010353301.1:0-10920 GCA_949673415.1 Euphorbia schlechtendalii
CAGGAAGGAACATAGCAAAGATATCAAATGCTTTGGCTGTGGTGAGAAAGGACATATCCAATCTAGCTGACCAAAGACCAAGAAGGACATATACAAGAAGAGGTTTGTAAAGAAGAATGAGGCACTTACTGCCACTTGGAGTGATTCAGAATAGTCTTCATCTTCTGATGAAGAAGTAACTGATTTTGCCAACCTGTGCTTAATGGCCATTGAAAATGAAAGGGGCGAAGGTTCAGCATCTAACTCAGGTAGAAGTCAAACCGCTGCTAACTCTGAAGCTGAGCATAACAAAGGGAAAGCTCCTCAAACTGAGGTAAATTCTAAAATCCCTTCATTAATAGAAGAGTTTTCCCAAGCACTTTTTGATTCATGAAACTAACTAATAAATTGATGAAAAACATCAAAGAGCTAGTGAGGAGAAGTGAAGATCAGGAAGACACTAGTGCTTCCTTATCTCTTGATATCCACTTTTTTCAAGAAAAGTTGAGTATCAAGAATGTCATGTCAGCAAGCTCACTAAGTAATTAGATGAGTTGGCTGCTGAGATAACAGCTTTAAAGAAGGAATGGGTTCCTCCTCTAGTCAATAGTCAGACTCTGAATCACCAAACTTGCAGTTCTAAGAGGAAGAATTCCTCTAAAAAGAAGAAAGAGAGCTAGCCTAAAGCAAAATGGTATGCGATTTTTGTAGAAAAGCTGGACATGCTACAGTACTCTATAGGAATAAAAATGGTTATTACGATGAGTATGATTGGAGTAACCTAAGCACTGCTAACAAAGGAGGACCCAGCTCAAGAGCATAGGTACCTAAGAAAACCTAACTGTTTTGTAGGTGAGCCTTAGATTCATTGATGACTCTAGAATGTGGTATTTGGATAGCGGATGCTCAAGGCATATGATGGGAGATGAAATTCAGTTCATCTCATTGGAGCACAAAAGAAATGGAAGTGTCAGCTTTGGAGATAACCAAAAAGGCAAGATTGTGGGTTGTGGCATTATTGGTGTCTCTCCTTCAATCAAAAAGGTTTCTCTCGTCAAAGGGCTTAAGTTAAACTTGCTTAGTGTAGCCTAGCTTTGTGATAAAGGCAGGAAGGTTACATTCAACTCAGCAAGTTACTTAGTTATTGACTGTAAGACTGATTCTACTATACTCTTTGCTCCTAGAATCAATAATGTGTAAGTGATTGATTTATCTCCTGGCTCCACTAACATGTGTCTTGTATCTAAGGAGGATAACTCATGGCTTTGGCATAGAAGGTTGGGTCATGTAAATATGAACATTCTATCCAAACTGGTCAAAAAGCAATTAGTTATGGTGTTACCCAGCATCAACTTCGAGAAGGATAAACGTTGCTCAGCTTGCCAGCTAGGTAAGCAAGTTAAGAAATCATTTAGGTCAATTAATCACTTAGTAACTAAGCGGATAATGAATGAAATAGGAACTAAAATTAGTAGAATCTGAAGTGACCATGGACGTGAATTCGAGAACTTTCATTTTGAAGAATTCTGTTCAACGCATGGCATTAACCACAACTTCTCTTCTCCTTATACTCCTCTACAAAATGGGTTGTAGAAAGAAAGAATAAAATTATACTTGAAATGCCTCGATCCATAGTGAGTGATAACAATCTACCAAAGTAATTTTGGGGAGAAGCTGTTAACATAGCTTGTTATATCTTAAATCGGGTTTTAATTCATCTAATTCTAGAGAAAAACCCTATGAGCTTTGGCGAGGGCGCAAGCCCAAGATTGGTCATCTCAGATTATTTTGCTGTAAGTGTTTTTTTCTTAACACCAAGAAGCAATTAGGTAAGTTTAATCCTAAGTCTGATGAAGATATCTTTTTAGGATACTCAACTAACAACAGGGCATATATAATATATGTCAAGCATATCAGCCTGTTAGAGAAGTGTATGCATGTAGATTTCGATGAAACTAACATTGTAGATAGACGTCCATCTGACGAAGATGGAGTAACCCAACAAGCAAATCAACTTAGTTTACCACTCTCTGTGCTACCCAGCCAAGCACAAGAAACTGAAGCTGAAAAAGTCAAAGAAGATTATGATCTCTCTATCAACTTCAACGATGGTAAAGATCAACCACCACCTCAACAACCCTTTTTAGATCCTCCAACCCTTAATCCGAGTCTACCAAGGAGATTGAGATGCATCGCAACCATCAGCTTGATAACATAGTTAATGATGTTCATAATCCGATTATGACAAGAGGTCAGCTCAACAAGATGCTGAGTCATCTAGCATTCATCTCATTGATTGAACCCAAGAAGTTCAAATATGCAAAAGGAGATGATTATTGGATGATCGCAATGCAAGAGGAGCAGGTTAAGCACAATAATGTTTAGGATCTAGTTCCTAAGCCAAAAGGGAAATCAATTATCAACACCAAATGGATTTTCAAGAACAAGCTTAATGAAGATGACTCTATTGTCAGGAACAAGGCCAAGCTTGTTGCGTAAGGCTACAATCAGCAAGAAGGCATGATGAGACTTATGCTCCTGTAACCATGTTTGAAGCTATTCGAATCTTGTATGCTTTCGTTCCTATCTCATATGAACTTCAAATTATTTCAAATGGATGTTAAAAATGCATTCCTAAATGGATTTATTCAAGAAGAAGTTTATGTTCACCAGTCTCCTGGATTTGAAGATTTGAAGAATCTTGAGCATGTCCTCAAATTGAAGAAAGCTATCTACGGATTGAACCAAGCTCCTAGAGCTTGGTATGAGAGGTTGACCAATTTCTTGATCAGCAAAGAATATGAAAGTGGAAAAGCAAATACAACTTTGTTTATCAGGTGAAAGAAAGAAGATGTGTTGCTTATCCAAATATATGTGGATGATATCTTATTTGGAGCAACTGATGAAAAGCTGTGCAAGGAGTTCAGCAAACTGATGAAAAGCAAATTTGAAATGTCTATAATGGGAGAGCCCAACTTTTTCATCGATCTTCAAATTAAGAAGGCTGAAGATGGATTCTTTATCAATCAAGCAAAGTATTCTAAAGAAGTCCTGAAGAAGTTTAACATGGAGCATTCGAATCTAATGTCCACTCCTATGGCCATTGATACTATCTTAAGTAAAGATGAAGTTGGAAAACCTGTAGACAGTAAATTCTACAAAGAAATCATAGGCTCTCTTCTTTATCTTACAGCTAGTAGGCCAGACATACAGTATGCTATGTGCTACTATGCTCATTATCAAGATGATACCAGAGAATCTCATCTAGCAACTATAAAGAGAATTCTCAGGTATTTGCAAGGTATTATTGAATCAAGTCAATGGTATTCCAACAGCTTGGATTTCACTAAAAGAGGATTCACAGATGCTGATTATGGAAGAGACATGATAGGAAAAGCACCACAGGAGGATGTCATTTCCTTGGAGAATGCTTAGTCTCATGGTATAGTAAGAAGCAAACTTTTGTTGTGCTGAGTATAGTTGAAGCTGAGTACATGGTAGTAGGAAGTTGTGTAGAATAACTATTATGGATTAAGAAGTAACTGGAAGATTATGGTATAAAGTCAAAGTGTCTCAAAGTTATGTGTTGCAATAAGAGCGCAATTGACCTATCCAAAAATCTAGTTCAGCATGGCAGAATGAAGCATGTCAACATTAGACATCACTTCATTAGAGATCATGTGCTAAGGGGAGATGTCAAGCTGGAGTATGTTCCTTTAGAGGAACAACATGCTGACATATTCACCAAACCATTGCCGAAGGAGCAATTCAATATCCTAAGGCAGCTTATTGGTATGGCTTACCCCAAAGGAAGTTAGAAATTTGGCTAAGTGTTGAAGATCAAGCCTTATTTTAGATAGGAGATGTCACGTATTTAACTCCGTCTAAATTTAAAGTAATAGCGTGAGATTCAATTTCACGGTTAAAATCAAAACCCACGTTTTCAAAAAGACATGCGTTTGAATTGGAATCGTCTACTGTAAAACTCATCATTTTGATAAGGCAGTGGTTTATATGTTAATCTCAGCATTGATTCGAATCAAGCTCTATGAAAGCGCCACATCTCATTGAAAGGATCAAAAGGACTATAAAAGCTGGAAGAAATTGAAGAGTGAGGTTGCTCGCATTTCGAATTCGAATCATTTTCAGAGCAAACAAGAACCCTAACTTTTCTCCTCTTTCTCAAAAATCCTTTTTGAAATGGCGATCACAAAGAGAACTCTTACCCTTCAAGGTGAATCGAAGAAGAAGATGTTCGTTCACATTGATGGGTCTTGGCAGCGAATCATCTTTCCAGTTAGAACCATCTTCACCAAGGTCGAATGGGCTAAAGATTTAGATTTTGGTCCAGTCTTAGAAGTGAACTATGAGAGCATAATGCTCAATAGATTCATGCATAAGATGATCAAGTAATAGAATCTTAGTCAATATCTCTTACTTGAAGGCCCTGTCATTAAGGAGTTTATGAGGGGCTTCTACACCACTCTCTATATCATTTAGGGGTATGAAGATGTACTTCTGGTTGAGTTCGATAATGTCTCCTACCTTATCTATGCCAGCTTGGTGTCCAAACTGCTCAATAGGCCACTAAAGGGCACTATGCTGAGGTGGGTTGGAGATGAATAGAGAGTAGTTATCCCAGCAAATAAGGATCTCCCTACAGATTATGGAGCAGGAAAAATCACTACTTCAGGGATGAGTTGGGAGGCAAGAGCATGCCATGAGCTACTTGTTAAAATTCTGCTACCCAAAACTAGGTCTTTCTGTAGTTACACTTACTTTGAGAGGTGTGTAGTTTACCACATGGTAGAAGGGAAGAAACTAAACTTGCCATTGTTACTCATGCATCACCTAACCATGGTTACTACCATCTACCATATGGGATACTTCATCACCGCTCTTATGAAGGTAGTGTGACTGGACATTGCCCCATTCTTGGATGGGCCTGGGGAGATAATTATCCCCTTGAAGAAAACTTTGGATATACCTCACTTCAGTAAGCTGAAGTACAAGTAGGATCACACTTGCTATACAAAGGCAAAAGATTTGAAGCTGAAGAAGGCATGGGTGGAACCATCAATAGTTCCTAAGGCGGTCCTAAAGGAGGATGAGGATGATTTTGTGGTAGATTTTGAAGGCTCAAGCGAAGAGGCCACTAAAGAAGTACCTTTATCCGCTAAGTTGGAGCAAGTTTCAACAACTACCTCAACCGCCTCATCTCCAAAGGTAAAAATTAGCTCACAAAGATGTAAGGTTAGTCTAACAAAAGAAAGTGCAGGAGTCACACCTGCCCACCCATAAGTTAGGCAAAGAAGAGCTTTAAAGTTAAAAACTCGAGCTCAGATGGAAGCTGAGGCAAGATAGCTTGCAGAAGAAGTAGCGGATGCTAAGGATGAGGAAGAAACCTTGACTAAAAGGAAGCAAAAACTGGACATATCTGAAGCTTCAGAGAAGCATGGATTCTCTAAGAATAATAAGGAAGAGGACATAACTAGTCCTGGCATTGTGGCTACAGTTCAAGAGGCCCTTAATCAAGCTAAGGGAACTTAGCACAAGCACTCTGCCACCAACCACCCACTTTAGAAAAACATCTAGGTGGTGAGTAGCAATGAGGATGTTGGAGGTACCCTACCCCCTCATCATGAAGAATCTGATCTTCCTGAGCCCAACACCCCAGTACCCAAATTCACTCAAATTGAGGAACTACCTACTCAATTTGAAGAACCTCAAGCTGATTCATGCTTAGATCAAATAGCTAACCCAAAGGTTTTCTTAAATTCTACCCCTATTTCTTTTGTAAATCCTAAAACCTCCTCTCCTATAAGTACCCTAGTTTCTACTCCTGTAATTATTGAAATTCCTACTTCATCTGTAAATCCCTGACCTTCAAACATTCTAAATTCTCCTACACATACCCATTATTCTTTCTCTCCTCATACTTCAACAAATAATACTCAAAATAACACTTCTTCTCTTCCCCAAACTCAACTAATTCTTTCTCCGGTAAAACCTAAAACTATCCCTTCTTCTTCAACTATACAAACATCTAAACCTACCACTTCTCCAAACCCTTCCTCTACCCCCCCCCCCCTTAATTCCTCTAATTAAGGAAGCTCCTAATGCTGAGAACTCCGCTCAGCATGGAGAAGTAAGTGACCATGGTAGTGAGGTAAATTTTATAGCTAGTGAAGTACCAGAACCCAGTTGTAAGCCAGTCTAAGAGGACTTGTCTGATAAATCCATCTTAGCTCAGATTAGGGAACTTACAAGGAAGTAATTTCCTTCCCTAACAACTAATGTTTAGTTGGATGGAGCAGTCAGTCACGTGCTACCATCTCAAAAATTGACAGACTTATCTGCTAAAGCTAAGGCTAAAATTCCAGAGTTCGAGGAACACTCAAGTATTCCCTCTGAATCTCTCTACTTTGAAGAGTTTGAGAAGATTCAAAGAAGCTTTTTACGATTCGCAACCAGTTGGTGAAGGAGAGTGCCCAAAGCTTAGTGGACAAGATGACTCTGATTCTTTCCAGGATGATTAATTTTGCAGCTCAACTCAACGCAACTATCTCCTTTATCCTACATCTACTGCCCTTGCTAATGTAGTGGCAGGAAAGATTAAAGATAGCATTGACACTGCTACTGAGTAAGTTCAAGCTACACTGCTTCATCAGTTTGGCGAGGAACAAGCCAAGATCAAGTGCAGCGCTGACTGCAAAATTGAAGCTATACATAAGGAGGTGGAAACCACTAAGGACATTTGTCATACCATGGTAAAGGTGTTGGAGTCCATGTCCCGACTATTGTGAACCAAGATAAGAAGTTGTATAGTGTGCCGAAGAAGGTGGAAGAATCTAAGAAGAAAGCTAAAAAACCCTTGCTGGATCTTCATGTGCTTGTTGAGAAGATGGAGTATGTCTGCAAGATTGTCAACAAAAATACTGATGAAAAGGTATCTAAAGTGCAGAAGACTCTCATCGATGCAATGGGTAAGCTATTTCTGAAGCTAATTGAGTCTCTTGACCCAGATACTAGTCTCTCTGTTCATAAAAAGCTTAACCTGATAAAAGATAAAGTTAATGACATGCAAAACTCTATCAACCAAATGATGACATCAGGGATGTATAACTTGCAAGATATAGATTATACGGCTAGAACTATGCACTCCATCAGTCCTAAAATCATTGACATGGAGGTATAACTGAAGATTACAATTTTTACTTCAGACTTTTATGGTTTGATGTAGTGTTTTCAACAGTTTGCCTATTAAGGCTCTGACCAAATAGCCCATCTCACTCGATGTCATCATCTCCTTTTGAATGAGTTGAATGATTAAGACTATCTTTCTTAGAATGGCAAGGAGCAACTTGAATCTGAAATCGCACCAGCCATCATTGGAAAGCAAGAGGATTTCTAAACTACCATCTACTCTTTTAACTTGTGCCTTGAACAAATTGTGAAGGGCCAAGTAACAAAGGGGGAGAAGGTAGTGAAAGATGCAACAAGGACGCTAGCTTAGTATAGACACTCATTACCAATTCGGCCTTCATGTCAACCTCAGGGATCTGAAGCTCAACAAATGCATCATCAACAACAGCACTATTCTTCGACTAGTCATCCAAGAGGAGGATCAAGTGCTCAGCACCTTAGATAGCTATAGACTAGGTTCTTAAAACTTGTAATAGAACTTCATGTAATCTTAGTTCAGAACACTATCTATGAACTGACTAAGTATATTTTTTATATAATCAATAAAATTATAAGTTTCTCCATCAAATAAAGTTAAGAGCTTCTTAACAAAGTATATGATGTTAATGCTTGTATGTTTCTACTGTATGGTTGAATATATGATGTGGGACTACATATACTGAGACCAATTCAAGAGAAAATTTGAAGTATGAAAAAGTCCCAAAATGAAGAAATATCCTCTAAATGGGGGAGCTAAGCTGCTTGTAGAAGACTCACTCAGTATGGGGGAGCTCAAGCTAACTAAGGAAAGTCACTCAGTACGAGGGAGTCTTACATCACTTACTAGGTATTCTCGATATCTTTAAACTACTTATTCAATAAATCTCTTCTACTACCTAGTTTGTTATATGTCCAAAATGGGGGAGATTGTTGAACCCGAGTTAAAAGTACTTAATCGTACTTAAACGATTTGGAAATAACAATATGTCTAGGATAGTGAAATTAATTGAGTACTAAGTATTATCTTAGTTAATGAAGTGTACTTGAGTTTGTTTAAGGGAAAACAACTCAGTTTTCTTAGTAATTAATTAAGTTATGGCTTAGAGTAAGAAAAGTTGAGCTATTCTGAGTATTACATAGTCTATAAAGATATCTGCTCAGCTGTTGATAAGTGTATAATTAAACTTATACAATAAACACTGTAGTTTTAGTCATTTTTATACTTCATATAAAAGATTTCACGTGGTATGTAGTTATTTTTTATGCAAATGCAGATACTATGTAAATCTTGGGAGTAAAATGATCAAAAGTGGAATTCTATGAAAAAAGAGTGAAAAAGGTCCAAAAAGATGCGTGGAACTTAAAGATTTGGCTGAGGATCGAAGCTTTCGAAGATCGGTGAAGTTACAAGAAGAATTCTGAGTAACACTCAATTCACGATCGCGACAATCATTCGCGGTCGTGACTTGTTTACTTCAGAAATAGAAGATTGCCAATCAAAGATTCACGGTCACGACATGTATATCATGGTCATGACATGGATGGTTTTCTGGTATTATCTTTTTAACTAACAACCGCCAGATAAGTATGATCAACCGCCATCAACTACCAACGAACTGACACCTATCAGGAGTCAACCAATCACGAATAGGTGGTTATCCATTGTGGATTATATCAAAGCTTCTCAACCAATCATAATGAAGATATGTAATCTTTCACCAACGGACACAACCCCTCGTTTAGATAGACGCAACCCTTCAAACTCAATAAATAGGCTACAATCCTCTTCAATTTCATGCATTCAAGAAGTGCAGTGGATTATTGTGGCATAGAGTGTAAAAAGTGAGAGAGAGATATAGTGTGTGTGTGTGTGTGTGTGTGTAGATAGTGTTGCTACGTTCATAAGCGTTAGCGACAAAATGTTTAAGTGATTCGAATCCTTATTTCGATCACTAGATTTCTCTATATTCTCATGCGATTATTGTATAAGTGTACTTGCAAATCACTTATCAATAAAGGTTTTCGTTCTTCAATATTCGTTTATTCGATATTTGCAAAGAATAGCATCCTAGCAGAGGTTCTGTACGGGTCGAGACAAAATTCAAAGCAGACGCAGGAATTGCGGGAATTGATGACTCCCATTAAAGAGTGGATACGATTTAATCAACTTTAGCTTTCACTTGCATACCTTACAACTTTGCTTTGCTTTATTCTTATACTTTCTATTTCGAAGTTTATGATATGTTTATGTGTCATAATACCTATTTCGTGCTAAGTCTTTTATGTTAATCAAGTTATATGCGTTGGCGTTAATTTTAAGAGTAGTTTCGGGGTTAACAATATCGTGTATAATTACTGGATCTATGATATAACACTGTTTAGTGAGCCAACATTTTTAGAATGGTAACTTGCTAAATGTGGCTATGTGAGAGCGACCCATACTAAGCATAGTATTGATGTTATCCAGGTTTATATAATATTCTTATCTTGTTTACGCTAGGATTAGAAAAGTTATTTCATGTGTTGCTCTGCGGTGAATAATTGAACATCTGAGTATTTAGAACCGGGTTTGTTAGATTAGTCTAGTACGTCGTAGCATCTTCGTTGATCTTGCATGTTTTCTCTGCTATACTTGTTCGTAGTGAAAATCTATGTATTTAGAGTCTCTCATCTATCACATCTATATTTACTCAACTTTTCATTCTAATCTTACTATCCAAAAATCTTAAAACTATTTTTATTTCTATTTCATTTTACTTTGTCTTTCCTTGTTGATCCTTAGACCTAGTTCCTTCCCTGTGGGTTTGATATCTTTTAAAACTACATTGCAACTGTATACTTGCAGTTATCATCATTTTTCTATGTGATAAGGGGTATTAACAACACCTGCATTTTACGTGAACAAGTTTTTGGCATTATTATTGAGGACAAGCCTTACGAAACAAGTGTAGTCAAATCTTATGAATAAGTTATTAAACTTATCAGTAGAAAAGTGGCGAACAAGTTTTTGGCGCCATTGCCGGGGAAGGCAATCGCGTTCTAAGGATATTTTCGAGGAAGTCAATTGTGTCTTAGATAAATGGGAAATTTTATTTTTTTTATTTTTCATTATTATTGTTATTATTATTAACTTATTATTAACATATTTTTGTTGCTTTTTCATTGAGTTTTCTTTCTATCGTGTGCATGCCAAGTACGCGTAGTTCGGGAGAAAGTTTAGCGTCTTTCGAATCAGAAATAGAACAATTTGGTAGGTCAAGAAGAAAAAAATATAAGGGACAAGAAAGAGGGATGGCTCAAGTTGAGGACCCACCGCCGAATCCGAATGAAAATCCGAATCAAGATGAAGATCCACCTTAACCAAGGCTTATGGATTATGTTATCCCGACCATCAATGGTAACAATCAAGGAATTGCTAGACCGCCAATTAATGCAAATCAATTTGAAATAAAACTAACATTACTTCAAATGATTAGCAACAATGTGCAATATTATGGTCTACACAATGAAAACCTGAATTCTCACATTGCAAACTTTTTAGAAGTCTGTGATACCTTCAAAATGCCCAATGTTCCTGATGAAGCAGTTAAAATTCACTTATTCCCCTTTACACTCCATGATAAAGCGAAAGTTTGGTTGAATTCATTACCCCCAAATTCAATCACTACTTGGAACCAATTAGCCCAAGCCTTTCTGACTAAATATTTCCCTTTAGCAAAAACTGCAAGACTCATTAAAGAAATCACTTCCTTTACC
>CATIWQ010353311.1:0-11001 GCA_949673415.1 Euphorbia schlechtendalii
AATACAAAAAAAATTTGAAAACGTAATCGGAAGTCGGATCTAGAACTCGCCTCGCCTATACTTGGCAAGGCGCGGCTCGCCAGAGGGCTGGCCAACCTCGCCAGGGGCCTGGCGAGGCTCGCCAGCGACTTGGCGAACCTCGCCATGCCCTGGCGAGCATCGCCAAAACCCTGGCGACCATCGCCAGTAAGCTGGCGAGCATCTCCAGAAAGCTGGTGAACTCGCCAGAACTTGGCGAGCCTCGCCAAGTTCCTTGGCGAACTCGCCAGACCTTCTAGCTAGTTCGCCAGGCCTATTGGCGAGGCTTCCCTCGCCAATGGTCCTGGCGAGGCCTCGCCAAGAGCCTTGGCAAGGCTCGCCAAGCCTCTTAGCGAGGCTCACCAAGCCTCTTGGCGAGGCCTCACCAGGCTCTCGACGAGGCTGCCTCACTAGCCTTCCTATTTTGGATTTTTCAAGACTTTTTTCCATAAATAGGCGGCTCTTTTTCAGTACACGGGGTCGAAAATTTAGAGAGAAAAATCCTCTCTTTCAGATAAAAAATAAAAACAATATTTCTTGATTTCTTCTAACTTTTTCTCGAATTAAAAACACTTTTGGATCCTGAATTTCTTCATCTTTTTATAAAATTTCTTCTTTTTTTCTTCTTAAATCCTCAAATATTCTCGGGTCTAAAACCAATTTAGAACCTGAGTTTGAGTATCTTTTGGATAAATAAACACTTTATTTTCCAATAACTAATTCTTTTTTCCAATTAAATTACACTAAAATCCCAAAAATTAAACGAAGATTTTTGGACTTTTACATCAACCTTTTCACCTAAACTACAAAAAACAAACGAGGAACGCTCCCGGGAATCAAACGGACACGTCGAAGTGGATTCATGCCAAAAGGGTAAAGCCTCTGAGTTCCTAGAGCTGTAAATTCCATGTTCATCTTCTTTTCTTTTTTAATTTTTTTGTTTTTGGCCTAGGAATTATTTTTATTCCTTATTGTTGTATATAATGTTGTAATTCTCCTTCTTCTTTTATTTCTTTTTAATTTTTATATTAGAATACCCCCATGAAGAGAATAAAATATATTCCAAGATAACAGACCTCACCACTTGCCAAGTGATCATTTTCACTAATAAAATTGGCCAACATACGTGTGAATAAAAATGAACCAATATTTTATTTAAATCAACAACTTTTAAATCGTCGATGTTTTAATAAGGCCACACGGGCCTCGCTAAAATCAAATCGAATATATGTGCCATATTTCGTGCTAACCTTTGTGGAGGCAGGTTAGATGTATGCTTAAGATTTATTTTCCTTCGGGTATTGCATATATTTTTACGGAAAATGTAATTAATAGGATAGCGGGCGGTTGCATCCCCTGATTTTTGAAAGCCTTGTAATTTTATTTTTCGCATTTACTTTCCGCATTTACTTACTGTTTTGTGGATGGTTTATTTTTCCGCTTTGTGATTGATTTATTATTTTGCAATACGTGAATCATGCATGTAAACTTAAAAAATGACCAAAGTGCGAATATGCACAATTAAAAGAAAATGGTTTTCTGTAGATGTAATATATTGTGATCACTTAAGAAATAATCAATTTATCCCAGACCCGAATCTCTGTGTCTTGGTGGGCCGTCCCCCGGACGTTAATCCTCACAGGACTCTAATTCCTGGAAAGAGCTAATCTAGGTGGCGACTCCACACTGAGAGACGGCGGATTCGGGTTCAGACCGATCTAAAATGTTATCACCTTTTTTCTCTTTAAACCTTTTTCCCGGGTCCCAGACCCGATGTTTCTTCTTTTTCAAAACACCCCGGTGGACCGCGCCTATGAAATCGCGTGCTCTCGGCCCATCGCTCCATGTCGCCCGCTCACAGTGGTGCATCCTAAAATCCCATTGTCTATTGAAGAGTTCACCCTGGTACTCTTTGATGTTATAAAATTGACCAATAAGTCAGGGAAAAACATCAAGGAGCTAGTGAGTAGAAGTGAAGACCAGGAACACACCACAGCTTCCTTGTCTCTTGATATCTGCTTTCTTCAAGAAAAGGCTGAGTATCATGAATGTAAAAAAGCAAGCTCACTAAGAAATTAGATGAGTTGATTGCTGAGATAACAGCTTTAAAGAAGAAACAAGTTCCTCCTCTAGCCAACAATCAAACTTTGAGTAACCAAACTTGCAAAGAGGAAGAATTCTGTTAAAAAGAAGAAAGCAAGCTAGCCCAAAGAAAAATCTATGTGTGGTTTTTGTAGCAATGATGAACATGCCATAGTTCTTTATAGGCAAAAAAATGGTTATTATGATGAGCATGACTGGACTAACTTAAGCACTATTAACAAGGGAGAACCTAGCTCGAAAGCATGGGTACCTAAGAAAACATGATTTTCTTGCAGGCGAGCCTTAAAAATCATTGATGACTTTAGGATTTGGTATTTGAATAGAGGATGCTCAAGGCATATGATGGGACATAAAAGTCAATTCATCTCATTGGAGAGTAAAAGAAATGAAAGTATCAGTTTCAGAGATAGTGGGCTGAGTAAAAGATTGTGGGCTGTGGTATTGTTTGTGTGTCTCCTTTAATCGAAGAGGTTTCTCTGGTAAAAGGACTCAAGTTCAACTTGCTCAACAAGCCCATCTTTGTGACAAAGGTAGAAAGGTTACATTTGACTCAATAGGTTGCTTAGTTATTCATTGTAAGACTGATTCTACTATACTCTTTACTCTTAGAATCAATAATGTATATATGATTGATTTATCCTTAAGCTCCACTAATGTTTTTCTTGTATCTAAGGAGGATAGTTCATGGCTTTGGCATAGAAGTTTGGGTTATATAAATATGAACATTCTGTCCAAACTGGCCAAAAAGCAACTAGTTGTGGGTTTACCTAGTATTAGCTTTGAGAAGGATAAACTTTGCTCAGAGCTCAGTAAGCAAGTTAAGAAATCATTTAGGTCAATTAATCACATAGTAACTAACGACCATTGAAGCTTTTCCACCTAGATCTTTTCGGCCTAGTTCAACCTATGAGCAACGATGGTAAGAGATTGGTGGTTGTGCATGACTTCGCGAGATTCACTTGGGTAGTCTTGTTGATTAGCAAAGACAAAACATATGAATCTTTTGTCAAACTCAATAATCGGATAATGAATGAAATAAAAACTAAAATCAATAGAATCTAAAGTGATCATGGATGTGACTTTGAGAATTTCCATTTCGAAGAATTTTGTTCAGCACATGGCATTGAACATAACTTTTCTACTCCTTATACTCCTCAACAAAATGGGGTTGTAAAAAGGGAGAACAAAACCATAGTTGAGATGGCTTGATCCATGTTGAGTGATGACAATATACCAAAGTAATTTTGGGGAGAAGCTGTTAACGCAGCCTGTTATATCTTGAATCGGGTTACGATTCACCCTATTCTTGAGAAGACACCTTATGAGCTTTGGCGAGGGTACAAGCCTAAGATTGCTCATCTCAGATAATTTGGTTATAGGTGCTTTATTTAACACCAAAGAGCATCTAGGTAAGTTTGATCCAAAAGCTGATGAAGGTATCTTTCTGGGATACTCAACTAACAGTAGGGCTATAGAATATATGTCAAAAGAACCGGCCTATTAGAGGAGTCTATGCATGTAGGTTTCGATGAAACTAATAATGCAAATAGATATCCATTTGATGAAGATGAAGGAATAACCCAACAAGCAAATCAACTCATTATGCAACTCTCTGTGCTGTCCAGCCCAGCACAAGAACCAAAAGCTGAGGATGTCAAGGAAGACGATGATCTTTCAATCAATTTCAACTATGAAGAAGATCAACCTCCATCTCAACAAAAAATCACAGATCCTCCAGTCATTGATCCTAGTTTATCGAGGGAGTTTAAAACTCATCGCAACCATCCGCTTGAAAACATTGTTGATGAAGTTCAAAATCTAGTTATGAAGTGAGGTCAGCTTAGTAGGATGATGAGCCATCCAACTTTCATCTCATTGATTGAACCCAAGAAGTATGAAGATGCAGAAGTAGATAATTATTGAATGATCACAATGCAAGAGATGCTAGATTAGTTCAAGCGCAATGTTGTTTGGGATCTAGTTCCTAAGCTTAAAGGAAAATCAATCATCAGCACTGAATGGGTTTTTTCAAGAACAAGCTTGATGAAGATGGCATTGTTGTCAAGAACAAGACTAGGCCTGCTACTCAAGGCTACAATAAGAAAGAAGGCATTGATTATGATGAAACTTATGCTCCTATAGCCAAGCTTAAAGATATTCAAATCCTTTATGCTTTCACATCCCATATAACCTTCAAATTATTTCAAATGAATGTTAAGAGCTCATTTCTGAATGGACTCATTCAAGAGGAAGTCTATGTTCATTAACCTCCAGGCTTTGAAGATCCAAAGAATCCTGAGCATGTCTTCAAATTGAAGAAAGCTCTCTATAAATTGAAGAATGCTCTAAGAGCATGGTATGAGAGGTTGTCCAATTTCCTAATCAATAAAGGCTATGAAAGAGGGAAAGCAGATACAGCTCTTTTTATCAGCCGAAGAAAATAAGATGTGTTGCTTGTCCAAATTTATGTCGATGATATCATTTTTGGAGCAATTGATGAGAAGCTATGCAAAGAGTTCAACAAGCAGATGAAGAACAAGTTCAAAATGTCAATGATGGGAGAGCTTAACTTTTTCCTTGGACTTCAAATCAAGCATAGTGAAGATGGAATCTTCATCAGTCAACCGAAGTTGCCAATGAAGTCCTAAAGAAGTTTGATATGGAACATTCGAAACCAATTTACACTCCCATGGCCATTGATACTATCTTAGGTAAAGATGAAATTGGTAAACCAGTAGACAACAAGTTCTACAAAGGGATCATCAGTTTTCTTCTTTATCTTACAGCTAGTAAGACAAACATCCAGTATGCTATGTGCTACTATACTCATTATCAAGCTAACCCCTGAGAATCTCATTTGGCAACTGTAAAGAGCATTCTCTGGTATTTGCAAGGCACTCTTGATGTAGGTCTGTGGGATCCTAACAGTACTAACTTCACTCTAAGAGGATTGACATATGCTAATTATGGAAGAGACAAGCTCGATAGGAAAAGCAACACATGAGGATGTCATTTCCTTGGAGAATGCCTTATCTCATGGTATAGCAAGAAGCAAACTTCTATTGCGCTAAGTACAATTGAAGATGAGTACATGGTAGTAGGAAGTTGTGTAGCACAACTTCTATGGATTAATTAGTAATTGGAAGATTATGGCACAAAGTCTAAGTACCTCGAAGTTATGTGTGATAACAAGAGCGCAATTAACCTATCTAAAAATCTTGTTCAACATGGCAGGATGAAGCAAGTCAATATAAGACATCATTTCATAAGGGATTATGTGCTAAGGGGAGATGTTAAACTAGAGTATGTTCCTTTAGAGTAGCAGCGTGTTGACATATTCACCAAACCATTGCCAAAGGAGCAATTCAATGTTCTAAGACAACTTATTGGAATGGTGAACTCCCTATGAAGAAAGTTCAAGAAATTTGGCTAAGTGTTGGAAACAAAAATTCTAATTTAGCTAAATGAGGTAACACGTAGTTAACACCGTTTAATTTTTAAGTAACATTGTGAGATTCAGTTTCATGGTCAAAATAAAAAACCCACATTTTCAAAAGACATTCTTTTAAATTGGAACCATCCATCATTAAACTCACCATTTTACTAATTTGGTTAATCAAGTGTTCATCTCAGCATTAATTTTAATCTATCTTTGTGTGAGCACCATGTATCTTTGAAAGTGGAAGAAGTCTATAAAAGCTGAAGGAGTTGAAGAGAGAGGCTACTTACACTCTTAAATCCTAATCATTTTCCAGAGCAAAAGAACCCTAATTCCTTTTCTCTCAAATCCTTTTCCTCTCACTAAAATGGCGATCACCAAGATAACCTTCAGACTTCAAGTAGCATCAAAGAGAAGCATTAATGTGAATGCTGAGGGTAAGCAAGAGAAGATCACTTTCCCAGAAGGAACAATTTTCACAAAAGTTGAATGGGCATCCAATCTGGAATTTAGCCAATGTTGGTCCTTAGATAACTTATAAACAATCGTAGAGGGGGGCGGTGAATGCGTTTCTTGGTTACTTTTTAGATTTATAAAAATATTCAAACCAAGTTAAGTTTTCAGATGCATGTTGAGTTATGCTATGCTGAGCAGGTCTAAAAACTTATAAACTGCTCAGCTTTGCTGGACATTTTATCTTCAATCAGTTGCTAAGTACTCTACTCAGCATAGATTGGTTTTTCAAGTAATGACACTTTAAGACAAAGAATGATGGATGAGATGAACGTGATAAAAGCTTAATGCGAAAGTATGAACTTCAATAGTTGATTTATCCTAGTTCAGCCCCGAGCCTACCTCTAGTCTTTAGATACCTTCTCCGAGCTTATATCCACTAGTGATCTTTCCTTACTTAGGTAAAGTAGCCTTTACAGTGGGTAGACAGTTTTACAAAAAGTACCTTTCTTTCTAACTACCACTCAACTCAGTTTTGGTACCCTTCCCAAATTGACACTCAAGATTTGAATAAAAGATAGTGAACTGAATGCAACTTACAAATCATGAATCCTTACAAGGTTAAATCTAAGAGTGATTCTCTCTATTACAAACAAATTAGGATAATGGATGTTTAATGATTGCTTGAATTTGAAATTTCTTGAAGCTGGGAGTATTTATGTAGAGTTTCAGCTCTTAAAGAAATTCGAGGTGATTCACCATGTTTGAACATCTGCTTCAGTCTTCTATTATACTTGAAGCTTTACGAAGTAGCCATTCCAAACTTTTGATCCTTGCAGTTCTTCAATTTCTCTTCTCTTCTTATCATTCGAATCTTCCCATTAGAGAGAGATTCTAGGATGTTTAAATATAGAAATTTTGAACGTTGAGGTGCGATAAACTTCCGTTGACAAAATCTCATTTATCTTCAAGTAAATCTATTTGTGAGAGAGGTGCACGAAATGCAACATGGAATCTTGAGATTGGTTGACATTGCTGATGCTTGCAGAGTCACGCGAAGATACTAAGATACGGTGTATGATAGAGAATTCCTTTTGCCTTGGAATTTAGTGAGGAATCTCCAACATTCCGTACTGACACCTTTTATCTTGTGAGGACCATTGAAAATCTTCTTTAATTTCAACATTTTTTATCTTGAAAAGCATTTGAAGAATATTCAGTTTCTCATAGAACACGTTAGTAGAACACGTGTTATATATTTCTCTAAGTGTCAAATAATATAGCTTTTAATTAGTGAAGTACTCATCATAGCACAGCTGAGTTGATATCCTTTTAAACTATATAGTACTCATCATAGCTCAGCTTTTCCTAATCTAAGCTGTAACTTAATTAATTACTTAGAAAACTAAGTTGTTTTTCCTTAAACAAACTCAAGTCAGCTTCATGAATTAAGAGTATATTTAGTACTCAATAAATTTTACTAGCTTAGATAGTTTGATATTTCCAAAACATTTAAGTATTGTGAAGTACTATTAACTTGGATTCAACAGCCTAGTATATGGAGTTGATTATTAGAGTCTTCTTAGGAATCACATAATGCATAGAGTGATTAAGCAGCAGAACCTGAGTCTGTTTCTACAACTTGAAGGTCTAGCTATTGCATGACTCATTAGGGCTTTCTATCAGAACCTCTACAATATGCAGGGCTTCAATGACGTTTGCTGGTGGAGATTGATGGAAATTCCCACCTAATCTGCTCTAGGCTGATAGTAAGCATTCTCAACATGCCTCACAAAGGCACTCTACTCAAGAGGATTGGGGATGAAGACACCATTATTATCCCGGAGGATTGGGAGCTCCCAGCAAACTATGTTTCATGGGAGATAGCTTCATCTAGGATGAGCTGGATAGTAAGAGCTTACCACGAGATGGTGGTGAAGCTGTTGTTACCCAAGATGGGGTCCGTCACTAGGTACACCTACTTTGAGAGGTGTGTGGTCTACCATATGGTGGAGGGTAAGCATCTCAATTAGGCAGTGGTGATTCTTCATCACTTAACCAAGCTAACTACTATTTATCATTATCGTTACCTCATCAACACCTTAATGAAGGCAGTGAAGATGGATATAGCTCGAAACCTTGGAGGGCTAGGTGATATAGTGGTGCCAGTAAACAAGACCTTGGATTTACTACACTTCACTAAGTTGTATCACGATAAAGTGTATACTAGGTATAACAAAGCTAAGGAGAAGAGGAAACTGAAGTGTGTACCATCAGTATTGCCCTTGGATGTGACTAAGGAAGAAGAAGACGACTTCATGGTTGACTTCGAGGGAGCTAGTGAGGATATTAGCAATAATGTTCCTCTTTTAGTAAAGATGGAGCATATCTTAGCTACTGCAACCTCACCAAGACCAAAGGCTACCTCTTCAAAGTTCAAAAAGAAAAGCCTAACAAAAACAAGGGTAGGAGATATGCCCGCCTATCCCACAACAAGACAAAGAAGGAAAATGAAGGCCAAAACTTGCACTCTGGGAAGCTAAGGCGAGATAATAAGAAGAAGAGAAAGAAGATGCAATGGAGGCAGGGAAGACTTTACGCCAAAGAAAGTGCAAATTAGTTGTTTATGAGAAAACAAAAGGCCAAGGGGATTCCAAGAAGAGTAAAGATGACTCAAAAACGATAAGTCATGGTGCTGCGACCCATGTGGAGGAAGTTATTTCCAAAGCAAGAGGGACTCAGCGTAAGCGCACTGCCACCAACAGACCACTCATGAAAAATGTTCAAGTGGTGAGCAGTGAGGAGGATTCTGGAGACACCCAATCCCTTAATTAGAGAGAATTCGATCTTCCTAATCCCAGTATCCCCACACCTCTTTCACTCAGATTGAGACTCTTCCTACTCAGTCTGAACTGCCTCAAGCTGACACATCCTTGGGTCAAACATCTAACCTTGAGGCACCTTTAAATCCTTCCCCCATTTATTCTATAAATCCTCCCAACTCTTGTCCTGTAAATCCCTCAGTTTCTATTGCTGTATATACTGATATTCCTTCTATAAATTCTCAACCTCCACCTTCCAATACTGTAAATTCTCATATAATTATCACTATAGATTCTTTTTCCCCACCTTCTTCCCCTTCTAACACTCAAACCCAAAACACCACTTCCTCTCTTCCACCAAACACACAAACCGCAATAATACCTTCCCCTATAAAATCTAAACCTATCCCTATATCTTCAAATGTACAAAGTTCTACACCAAACCTTTCTTCACAACCATCATCAACCCTTCTAACCCCTTTAGTTAGAGAAGTTCCTAATGCTGAGAACTCCACTCAGCTTGGAAAAGCAAGTGATGATGGTACTAAGGAAAATCTTACAGGTAGTGAAGTACTTGAGTCTACCAGCAAGCTAGTCTAAGAGGATATTGCTGATTCAGCCATCTTGGCATAGATAAGGGAGTTAGCCAGGAAGAAATTCCCAACTCTCAAATCTGATTCCAAGTTGGATGGGGAAATAAGCAACATGTTATTAGCCCAAGAATTGACGGACTTATCCACTAAACCCAAGGCTAAGCTTCCTATGTTCGAGGGACATTCAAGCATACCCTCTAAATTTGTCTACTTTGAAGAGTTTGAAAAGATTCAAGGTAGCTTTTTTGTGATTCTCAACAACTTAGCCAAGGAAAGTGCTAAGAGCTTGGTGGATAAGATGGCTCTGATATTGTCAAGCTTATATGATTCTGCAACTTAGCTTAGTGCAGCTGTTATATCTATCCCCATGTCTACTACTCTAAAAAATGCGGTAGCACAAAAGAAAAAAGGGTAATGTAGATGCTACTACTGAGTAGCTGAGTAACTTGAATTCTACCATTGAAGCACAAGTTACACAGTTTCATAAGTTTGCTGAAGAACAAGTCAAGATCAAGAAGAGCACTTACGGGAAGATAGAGAAAGTGCTGAAGGAGGTGCAAACTACCAAAGATATTGGACATAATACGGTGAAACTTTTAGAGAGCATGTCCAAAGTGATAGTCAACTATGATACCAAGATCAATAGGGTGATCAAATAGTTGATGTCATGGCAAAGAAGGTAGACAAACAGCATGAGTTGAATATTAACTCCCTAACAGGTAAGTTCGATGGTGTCTACAAGGAGGTTAATGATAACATAGATGATCAAGCGAAGAAGGCACAAAAGATCATCTTTAAAGCCATCAGTAAGATTTTCCCCGAGCACAGTGAGATTCTAGTCTTAGATAATGATCTCTCAGTGCATAAAAAGTTAAACATGCATAAGGTTAAGATTGACGATCTACAAAAGAATGTGGGATAACTTGTGACCATTGGGATATATGATCTAAAAGATATCGACTAAACAGCAATATGTATGTCATCCATCTGCCCAAGCATCCTTGATATGGAAGCTAAGCTGAAGATATCTGCCTCAGATTTCAAAGCCCTGTTGTAGTGCTTTCAATAATTTACTTGTAGTACATCTCTCCAGGTGCCATCATCTGCTGCTCACTAAACTCAACCAAGACTTCTTGATGACCTAGGGAAATGAGATGCTAGAGCAAGAGATTTCTCTACTGATTATTGATAGACAAGAGGATTTTTAATCTACATTGCACTCCCTTAACATTTGCCTTAAATAAATTATGATGTGACATATTGTAAAGGGGGAGAAGGTAGTTAAAGATGAAACTTGAACTGCAAATCTGATAAGTGTATAATTACACTTATTATCATATTAATTTTATTCACTAAACACTATAGTTTAAGTCATTTTTATACTTCATATAAAATATTTCACATGGTATGTAGTTGTTTTTTATGCAATTGTAGATACTAGGTAAATCTTGGGAGTAAAATGATCTAAAGTGGAATTCTATGAAAAAATAGTGAAAAAGGTGCAAAAAGATGCGTAGAACTTAAAGATTTGGCTTAGGATCAAAGCTGTCAAAGATTGGTGAAGTTATAAGGA